>JAUTBZ010159355.1:0-11070 GCA_032361785.1 Lepetodrilus galriftensis | reverse complement strand
ACTATACTTCGACTAGGTTCCAAACCCCGGAAGTTATCGATAGTCGATAAATATAGATCTAGCTTTCGCGCCCTATTGGCAGCATGGTGTGTCTTGTGGGGAGGTGGGGGGCTGTGCCCTACACTCACCCAGAGTATGACGGCTGGTAGTATTGGCAGTAGGAGCCTGACCCCCCCAGCTTTGTGGCTGGTGACATAAATAGTACTTTAGGGTCCCAAAGGATCTGGGCCAAATCCAATAAATGATTGTTGGTTTCCTGCTTGAACTTTGGCGAGTTGAAATGGTTGGCAATGACAGGTATCAAGTTTAGCTGCCTCTGTCTGTAATGCTGATGATATTCATCCAGTAGATTGTTATGCGGTGAGTCACCGTGGAACATCTATGCAATGGGAGTGTAGTAGAGGAGTCAGTAGACTGCATTCAGTCTCTGAAAAATCCATGTTCAGGGTACATACATGGTTAAAGAACAAATGAAACCCTGGATACAGAATTCATTGTAGACCTGTGATTTATTTGTATAAATTGGTTTGTTTTCTTTGTGACAGGGTGCAAAGTTGTTTTTTGGTGTGTTTTTTTTAAAACTTAATTTACTTTAAATATTTACCATTGGATAGTTGTCGCAACTGGGTGAAAGATTCATGCAGCGAAATTAAACTCAATATTCATTCATTCATTACCATTGGATGGAGTATGTTATTCATAGCTTGATCATATTTCGATAATTCATGATTTCCTGATCAGGATCATTTTCCAGTTGTATCGTCAGCGATTGAAAAACAAAACTGATGCCAGATTTGTGTTCCTGTCTTTGTCTGTTTGTCCTTGTTCTCGTCTGTTTCGTCTGTCTGTCCGTCTGTCCGTCCGTTCGTCAACGCTGCTGAAAGGGAGCCGCTGGACTCGGGGGATCCACCGCTGACCCGAGCATGCCTCTGACCACTGCAACTGACCACTGCTACTGTGACAACTAACAGTGCTTTTGTTAGCTATTAATATTGTCAAGTATACATCATGTCAGGAAGTTTATTTCAGCGAAAAACTTAGGGTCTGCAAAATTGTTTAATTTTACAACATGACAAATGTCTGTGGGTGATAAAATATAAACTGATATGTCTTTCGCTGTTGATCCTTTTCCCCAGCCAAGAGAATCTATATTCGGTATGATTTGCATATTGGCGTTATTTTTTTGGTTGACGATGATTTGTCATAATGACAAGTTGGATTAGACCAATCCGACGTGTCATTGTAGACAAGGTCTATAAAACCATGTTAAACCTGGTACTAGGAATTGGTCAACCTATTTTGAGATGATCTGAACTGTTTATTACTGACCCATTTCTCTCTCAACCCTAACCGTCCTGAACTAGTTTATTTTGTTCATTCCATTTTCACAAAAGTTATATCTAGCATCTTCAAGACAAGTTTATTTTTATTTTTATATTTTTTTATATCATGGTTGAATATTAAATATTGAATTTGTGCTGGAGGTTGGTTTGATCTGCTGATAACTTTTGCATGAATGTTTACATGGCATGAAGGGGATTGCATGATAGATCGCAGTGAACACATTCACCGTCCTTGTCGACTGCTTCTTGCAGTCCAGAAGGACCCTCAAATTAACAGCATGTCTAGAATGTGTGCATTGCAACTTGCGAAATACTCTGTCGATTCCAAGAACGTAAAGAGCGTCATTCTTGCTCCGCGGGTAAAAAGAAATGATAAAAGAAATGTGGAGCGGGATTTTGAAGGTCTTGGAGTCGACATAGTTCTAACTAATATTTTCATCTATTTTCATGTTTTCATTCATATTCTCATTCATATGGTCTAATATTTGATTTTGAGATTATAATATATTTATAAATGAAATATGTTGAAATCTGAATTGATATTTATATTTAGCTCACTTGGTCCAAAGGACTATTGAGCTTATATTATGACCTGCTTGTCCATTGTCAATCATCTGTCGTAAATATATTGTAAATCATATATACGAAATTTACATGTATTGTGCTACCAGTAATGATATTGAAAATTAACCAAACAATTCTGATTAAAAAATAATAAATATTGTTGCTCTTTTGGCCATCTTTTAAATAAGTATTGGTCAAAACTATCATCAAACAACTTGTACAGAAAATCTTATAAGGAACAGAAAATTAATAAATATTTTAGGTATCAATTCACCAAGTGAGCTTCATTACCCATGTAATTGTAAGCAGGTAAGAGTATATATAACATTACTTTTCTGATTCAGAGCAGCTCACAGTATATATCTAAGACTAATAATCCAAAGTGTTATACAGTGTACACTATGGCTGTTCTAAAGTTCCAGATTTCTCACACAGACAATTATATTATTACATAGTCTCAAATATATCACAAATCTGAGAACTACCGTATTTAAATTCCTGATCAATGTAGCCAAGCCATAGAATCGTCAATAGTCCACTACTAGTTGAAATGACCCCCAACAGGATATTGCCTCATTCACTGGTGTTGTGAGGGTCCGAGTTAACAATAGCCTCGCGGCCTGTTAACGACTAAATAATTCAACATTTAATATGTAAGCTTTTCCTAGTGGTCCCAATGTCTGTGAATTGACCCAAGTAAACATGGAACATCCCACTAAATAATTCAACATTTAATATAGAAGATGTTCAGTGTATAGAACTCACCCAAATAAGGATGTGACATTCCACTACATAATTCAACATTTAATATAAAAAAGATGTTCATGTCTGTGAATTTACCCAAATAAGCATTGAATATCCTACTAAATAATTCAACATATAATATAGAAGATGTTCACATCAGTGTCTAGAATTAACCCAAATGAAGATGGGACATTCCACTACATAATTCAACATTTAATATAAAAGATGTTCATGTCTGTGAATTGACCCAGATAAACATTGAATGAATATCCTACCTAAATAATTCAACATTTCCCTCCTCAGTGTCTGTGAAATGACCCAAATAAGCATGGAACGTCCCAATACAAAAGTTTGATCAAATTAAAGGATCGGCCCTTCGTGACTGCGTCCAATAGTACATCAAAAAGAAACAACAGCATCTCCCCATTTGAAAATTTAATGATGGAGCCAAATAAACCGGCTGCGCTTGGAGGACATTGATCTTTGTGCCACGGGTCAGTTGTGTACCAGACCAGACTCCATTCAGCATTAACATTACAACCTCTGTATTAGGTCCCTACGGGTCGAAGCCGGAATGTTTTCTTTCCCAAGGAGAGCCAGAACGATGTCGATTGGTCCGGCGCTCTATAAATGTCGATTGGTCTGATTGGTCCAGCTCCCTCTAAATGCTGGTGCATGTACCGGTATATTCGACTGGACTTTTAATGATGGTATGCCTCATACTGTGGGCCAGCCAGCGATGCAGCAGTGGAACCGCTTAATTAGGAGGTTAGGAGATAATATACACGTCGCTACCAGGTATCTATGCTATCTGGTAGTATTGGATTTCCAATCTGAAACCGAGATCCATCGCAAATTATATACAGGTGTCCGTATTTTACCATAGCCAAGGTCTTCTTATGCGTTAACCATCTCCCTGCCGTCTTAGGCACAGATACCGCTTATTTGGGCATCTCTGGTTGCCTCCAGCTTAGGGAGGGTTAAATGGAAATGAGTGGGAATAAAATCGTTATGTTATGTCGGATTATGTCCCATGACAGTCTTTAAATACAAACCGCTCAAACAGATTACTAGTATTTAGTAATAAAAGTAAAATAATTTTCTCCCTTTATGTTGGAAACTGAATTTGATGTGTTTCTAAATCCAATATTTAATCGGTGAGCTGCTCGGTTAGATGAATCAGAATCCCAACTTTTTTTTAAAAATATTATTTATATGTATGTGATTTGGAAAAAAAGTCGAGTCATTTTAAATGTAAATGTGTTATATTCTAAAGGACTAGTATTTAAATGATGTTTTATTCACTATTTCATATTGCATGATCATACACATCCACAGCATGGCGGAATGGCATGGATACGTACGATTAGTGCTAGCTAGCATTGCATTGTGGCTGAACCACCTTTTGTCGTCAGAATGTTTTTCATTGCTTGCTCCATCATTACATATATAAAGATTTTTAGTGGATTTTTTTTTACTAATTCCCATGTTGTTTGTACTAATTTAATCCAGCAGGAAGCAACGACACCGAAAAAACGTGGTGGATTTTTCATTCCTACAACGCCAGCGGACAAATGCGGGTCGTGCCAGAAAACTGTATATGCAATGGAGAAATTTGAGATGAACAAAGTCATATACCACAAGAACTGCTTTAGATGTTCACACTGCAAATCAAAGTTAACGTAAGGAGCAACGACGGTTTCCTAATCTCCCAGAGAAAAACCAAACGAGTCGCGTCTGCTCACATCTGAGGGAATCTCCAAGGGAGATAATCTATTTACAATTTTTTTAATTTTTTTTTTAAATACAAATTTTGATTACAAAAAAATAATAGTGTTATTGACATATATGTATGTACACCATATTATATTGTCAATAAATATTTTATTAAGCCGAGAAGAAAAATTGTATTAAGAAATTGGATGAGAGCAGAACAGACTTGGCGTTTGAATCTGTGGGTGCACTGTATCTGCATGGGGACCAAAACTGTGCCAAGATATTCATACAGCGTATGTAACCAGTAGCTGTGTCGCAATGGTCCTGTGATGTGTCTCGTAACACCGTAGACTCGCCAGATGCAGGAATGTCCCTGCAGATAGCGTTGGGGAACAGTATGGCTGTCACGTGTCGGCTTTCGTGCCCCCCCCCCTTCTCCAACTCGATCCTCTTCCCCCCCGCCGCTTCGTGAATGTCTGTGTACGCGCAATTTCTGAACGAAAATATTATCCGTAATCGTATATGTTGTAAATATATATTTGTAATTACTCTTGACGTCCGTTAATTATTAATTTTAATTTAGTTTGTTTTGGAAAATATTGTAATTTTGTTTTGCTGGGAAATATTTCTGAATTTAATTAAATTGCATAAAGAAAGGGGTGGGGGGGAAAAGAACGTGAATTAATTTTGGTCTGTCATCAATTTTTGTAAGGTTATCGTGTTTGCATATTGCAGTCTATTTTGGTGAAATGTTATCATAGTAATTTCTTCGTCGCAAATGGGTGAACTTAATTAAGCTAGTCTACAATGGCAACACTAAATGTATTAAATAAACTGTAGGATATTAATAGTTGGCAGTGAAACAAATGCTTATGGGAGGGTGTACCAATGAATATATTATTACTCCCCTAGTTTCACCTTCTCCCTGCTGGATAAGGCACAGATCTCTGGTTACCTTCAGCGTTGAGAGGGTTAATAGCATTTCAGGAAGTATAATGACGTAATTTAATAGTTTCGTAAGGAATTTTTAACTTCCTTCGTATGACATATCTTGGCTTGGTTTTTGTTCTCAATAATTTATTCATATACCGCCCCTACACAGTAATAGATGTACACTTATTAACTGTCCAAAATATGCATAAAACTTTTGACAAGTAAAACACTGGATACAGTTGGTGCTGGTGGGATGGTATTTGAACGGTTTGTTCAAAACTTTGATACGGAGAATACGGTAATGGCCAAGACACCACATGTTCAAAAATTAGAACAGAAATTTGAATGTCAAATCTTGACAATTGTTCTTCTATGAACACAAAATCCATGTACCAGTACTGGTAATTCTCCAGTAAAATTTGCAAAACGTCTTGGTCATTACCGCGGTGTCGGGAAATAAGTAAAATAGACAAACACAACAATCACAGTCACGCATAGTTAGGGGTGGACACTAAACTGCTTTGAAAACGTTCCACGATTTCTTCACAATTCACCTATTTTGCATATATGTGCATTTCATGGCATGACTTCAAAGGCATGTGGTTTTCTACTCGCGCTGCTTGCAGGTAAAGTAACGGTAGAGCCATGTAGGACAGACTACTAATTCATGTGCATGCCGTGAATAACACTAAGTGTTTCCCCCTGGTGTTCCGTGTAACTGGGATCCCTATTTCGATAATTTAATGTAATGGAGATGAAGAAGACGCCCATGTTATGTCCCGTTACGGAAATATTTCAGTTTGAATTTAGTCAAATCAACATTTTTTTACATTTACATTTACAATCTATTGCATGTCTTTAGTTTACGAAAAATCACCCTTTTTTAAGAATCTATCTTATTTCCTCTTGATAACTTTTAGTGTCGTTTTCTTTTTTAATGACATGATTTTGCAGTAAGGTTTCTTTCCAAGTTTGAATATAATAAGTGCTTTCTCCTTTTCATTTTGTTTACTGATATTTCAACAACTGATATTTCAAAAACATTCTTTGTTATTCTGACACTAATAATAATCGATAGACATGTACCGGTATGCTTATCCGGAAGCTAGTAAATATACATTGATAGAACGCCAAAATACATAGACATGATAGGACTCTTACTGTCTAGTACGTTTGTTTAAGTATTAGTAATGTTGTTATAATGTCATAGCCATAATTAGTGCCCCAATTGTAAGTGTTTTACTTGGTATGTGTGCGTGTATATTTGGTACTATGACCTGATGTAAATGCCATCAACTATCAAATTTACAACCTACATCATCACATAATTGAGATCAGTTATCATCAGTGATCATTAATCATTTGAAGAATATCATGTTATGTATTTTTATTGTTTTCACCTTATTTTTTTTTTGGTGCTCTTTTTAACCAATAAGAAACAATATGACTGCAATGATGGTCACATTGGAATTATTCAAAGAAGTATGTCTTTAATTCTCACGAAAAGGATTGAGAGACATTTATTTCTTATCAAATGAGATGCCAATACATTTTTATTTATTGAATATTCATCTGTTTAAATTTTTGGATTATGAAAACTATTGCATTGAAACTTGCGTGATTGCACACTATTAGTTTTCCTACGGTATATTCTTGCACAGTAGAATTTGGGTTTATATTTTTTAATACATATCCTGTCAAGTGATTGCTTTTCTAACGAGCCAGCCCTGACCGAGGATACGTATCACAAATATCTATGTATTGTCGTTGATGATTCGCCAAGCATGCTACACTGTACTTACGAATATTTTGTTTGTCTCTTTCCAGGCCCAAAACGTTCGCCGTCAATAATGGCGTAATATACTGTACCAACCATTTGATGCAACTGTTCAAGAGTAAAGGGAACTACGACGAGGGTTTTGGACGTGAACAACACAAGAAGAAATGGCTGAGCGAAAGCGAGAGGGACTCTGAGCAGGAACAAAGCTAGTCTGGCTTTTAATAAATAACACAAATCATTATAGCATTGAACTCTAAAAAGAATTGTATCATCCAATGTACTCTCGGATACTATTGTGTACATGCATTTTCTACAATGCTCCCATAAGAGGTCGAGAGGAAGTAATATAGTGTGCATGAACTCCAGTGCATTATGGGACAGGAAGTGATGTTTTCGTTTTTTTTACATGTTGCATTGTGGGAGGAGTTCTCACCGGTTGGATATTATTACTTTCTGGAAAAGATGGCGACGACGCAAGTCTGATCCGATGCAGCCACCGGCGGTGTTGGTGGCGGTGCGGTGGTTGGAAGTCCGACGCCGCAAGCACCACCAATGTGACCACAAGAAGAAAGCTTCAATACTTTGCAGGAATACTGTTGAAAAATTGTCATCGGAAGATTTGGCTTCCACACTGCTGTTGCTTGTAGCTTTTGTTAAATTGGCTGTGCGGAAACGCTTCATGAATTGCAAGAGAGAAAGAGAGAGGCAGGCACTGATAGTCTTTGAACGAAGAATGTGTTCATTTTCTACTGGCTTGAATGCGAATCTATCGTTCATGTAAAATCTCTCTGATATTGTTTCTATCTCTCTTTCCCACCTCCCGACCCCGACACACCCATCTGACACCCTCGACTCAATCTGACACTCACTCTCCCCCCCACCCATTTCAGACCTCCGTTTTAGTTCCTGTGGTCATCAATGAGCGTATGTCAATGTCGTGACTTTATATTTTATCCAAAAGAAAAATTAATCGATTCAAAACCAGTTCTTTTCCTTGAGGAAATAATTCCTGTTCGATTTTGTTGAAACATGTTGTCTTACGTTATTATATGCTATACATGCAGACTTCCACGTATAATATTCTGTAACTTGTATACGGGCTTTCACTGTGCGCTGTGCATGATTACGTATCCACTATTAGCTAGACTCCTGTATTTTGTAGTTTGTGTTGATTACTGCAACATATTTCCCCTCCCCCCGCCCACTATGTTATCCATAGTATTATATTTTAGTATTATCTCCCAACTAGTTCTTGCTCAGTGCGAATGGTGTTCCTGACTACTATTTCTGAATGAATTTACTGTCTTTGATTGAATTATTATTATTATTATTATTAAAAAAAAAAAAGAATTTCATTGGATGACAATTTTCAATTTTGCTCAATTTCAAGTTGTTGAAAAATTGGAACGAAATGATTGTGTATAATGTATATTGTTGGCTACTTAATATCCACCTTGTCTTTGTTTATGTATATGTACCCCACTTTGAATGAACAAATCTACAAGCATAATGCATCTGTACTCTTTAACGACTGCTATGTACATTCATTGCCTGCACAATAATAACAAAAAACTATGCTTTTTTTTTTTTTCAAAGATAGTGCTAGTACTATTTCAATCTTTTCATACAAAATATGATTATTTATTCATATTCAATTGCATGATTTCAGATCTCTTTGATAAGCTTCAACAAAGCAAAGTTTTGAAGAATAAAATATAATCAAAACTTAATTTCTTGTTGTTTTCTATGTCGTGGAATAGAAGGAAGATGATGAACGCACCAACGATTCACTACTGAAGAAATCAGAAAGGATGTAATACATTTGGCTGTAATCGCCAACATAAACAAAAGTTAGCACAAGGTTGGTTAACTCTTGCCCTGGATTCAAATCCCGTCCTGGGAGACCAACGTCAATGTACCGCAATAGGATGCACTGTCTGTAAAGTGGCAATGCAGTTTTCATCCTTCAGCCTGTGTTCGCAAGTTTACTCCAACATTCAGCGCTATGGAGGTTGCAGGTTTCCTCCTGTCCTAAACTAACAAGCCATAATATGAGTGTAAGAATCCTGAATGTGGCTCTCAACTTCTTTTTTTTTTAAACGCACTAGAAAAGCAATTATTAAAATCACTCCTCTGTATGTCCTAGCCCCAAGATTATGAAACTTTATTGCAGTACAATTTCATATTCAAGTTTTGTTCACAAATCCCCATATAAAATTTTAACTTGAGCGTGAAATTATACGCAAAATATTTCGTAATCTCGGTGCCTGCCGAACACTAACTTGACAAACAACACATTGGATTGGATTGGATTGAATTAATGTTTTGCATCGCGGCAGGATTCATATCTCACCCATAGGCGACTACCAAAACATTGAACAAACAAGATTTTATTTTATTTTCATTACCGGTACATTGTTTTAATCTGTGACCCAGTGTATACAGCAATCAGATACATCCGTCAATTTCCACTGTAGTCGATGGCTTACTTCCTTTCATGCAGACCACGAACAAGTGCCCTACAGATCAACAACTGACGAAATCAAAGATGGAGGAAATTAACTCTCCATGCTGAAGGCAATCCGAGATGCCCTAAAAAGCTGTATTCCAGCAGTCTTCCATTAGTCTAATTTCTCCATGTTCAAACGTGAGAATTACGTCATGATTTTGTTGATCGTGTGAAATTATTCCCATGCATGCTAGATACATTTGACCTTCACATGTGGGCAAGCGTACCAAATATCAGCAAAATTATATGACACAATACACAGGAATTCTTGCATTTGAAGTTGAATGTGGGAAAACTAAAGATCTAGTAGTCTTCAGTTTTTACATTAACACAATACAGTCCGCTGTCAAAAGTCTTTTATGACATTACAAAATATACTACCGTCAGAAAATACGGAACGATACTGATATTCCTATACGGAACACATTAAAACACGAACACATAAAGTGGTATTTCTCGACACTGAGTAAATTAATTGTAATGAAATTTTCAACCCAAGTGCGAAAATGCATGGGCAATACCATATTTTACGTGCATGAACGTGTCATTGGGTTGTTTAACTGTGGCACTTTGAATTTGCCTATACTAAAAGTGTTACCATTATGCGTCTTATATTTTCTGTCGGTAGTATATATGTAGGTAAACCAGAAAACATTAAAAAATCAGGGTATCGTTCCATAAAACAATCGTAGTGCTACAAGAGTCGTAACTCCATAGTCCTTGTAGTCTATTGTCAAAGATAATTCTTTTTTATTTAACAAAAATAAGTGGCAACTTTAAAAAATAAAATACAATTTTAATTTACAAAATGGCCATGAAACGTCTTTGTAGCACTATGATTGTTCTGTGGAATAGGGGCCAGTTCATCTCCTGTTCTGTGGAATAGGGGCCAGGTTCATCTCCTGTTCTGTGGAATGGGGGCCAGTTCATCTCCTGTTCTGTGGAATGGGGGCCAGTTCATCTCCTGTTCTGTGGAATGCTGGCCAGTTCATCTCCTGTTCTGTGGAATAGGGGCCAGTTCATCTCCTGTTCTGTGGAATGGGGGCCAGTTCATCTCCTGTTCTGTGGAATGGGGGCCAGTTCATCTCCAGAACCAAACAATACTGCTACTGTATACCATGAAAGGTCTGAAGACTTGTGATAAATATCTTATTAACTGCAGCTCAGGATGGGAACAGACACTGTCTATTAATCACAATGCTAATGCTTCCTGGCATTGTCAAGGATAAATGCCATGTTTTGATTAGTTGGTTTTACGTATAGGATAACAGAAAAGTAACAAATCAATCCAGGAAAAATAAACCAGTCTTGAGAGTATGTTACCTGCCATAAAATAGAGTACACATTTCACGTGCATTTTAATAATAATATCGTTGCAAATGGGTGAAAGATTCCCGCAGTGACATTAAAGGCATAATATCACAGTTGATAAACATGTATAATCGGACAAACGAATTTCGATCTGAGACTAATTACGTCTG
>JAUTBZ010159344.1:0-11071 GCA_032361785.1 Lepetodrilus galriftensis | reverse complement strand
GTGTGTGTGTGTGTGTGTGTGTGTGTGTGTGTGTGTGTGTGTGTGTGTGTGTGTGTGTGTGTATGTGTGTGTGTGCTTTTGTATACATTATGTGAGTTTTGTTCATCTCCGTGTGGAGGCGTGTATGCATGTGCATGTGTGTTCGTTTGCACGCATTGAGACGATATGACCAAATGAGTCATACAACTATAAGTACTGCAGTACATATATATAAACATATATAGATACAAATGTGTAACGTAATGTCACTACTTCAGACTTGTTCCTGAATAAGAAGAGTTTGTGCAACTGAAAATGGATATTACGGTCTTTTCTACAGTTATGTGATAAATATAATCTAGCATTCGTATTAATTTAATATTGAACTTATTAAACTCGTCAGTAAAACTTATCATGATATTGTCAGTTTTACCAACTCGTTTAATATATTCAGTAGTAAATTACCACTCATGTTATATTCTATTCATTCCAGTTTGTGTGATTGGCTGGCTTAATTAATACACTTCTTTGTATTGGCTGCCAGTCGACTGGAACTACTTTCCACTTCAGGGTATGTCGACATAATCAGGTTGACATGTTTACACAAGTCCGTCGTCTATATGATTGCTTTGATTTGTTTATTATGCGTATGTATCTAGTTACACGTGACCATGTTATATTTCAGTACTATGAAATATTACTATGTATATTCTCTTGGGCCACCGTGCGTGGTGAAGAATAAAGATTACTTGACATGACATATAGTGGTATATGGTAGTATAATTATCATCTGGACTGTAAATATGACATGAAATAGTAAACGCTCTATAATATACAATATTTAAAACTTCTATTTGAATGGTCGACATTGTGCTTGAGGAAGAACAATTTTACCCGCGTGGACATCTCTGTCTGTTTACATGTGTATGCATCGTAGGACCTCATGAACCGTCGTCTATAACTTGCTATAATAAATTGCGATAATTTAGAATGTTTTCTTTAAGATTGCCTATGTAGCATACAAAATAATAACCCACTCGGTACGATACATTACATATTATCTTTCCAGCTTGGGTTGTATACTCCCCAGAGAGTTGAGAAGGTGAAATTAGTGCACATTGATCCATTGACCGGGGTAATACTGTAGCGCGAAATAAATGCGCATATTATTATTAATATTATTATTAAAGCTCGTGATTAACAACATTAATTTCACTCGGGAAAGATAATCTGTAGTCTCTCGTACCTCGTGGATTAGTGTTTAAACACACACACACACTCACAGACACACACACACACACACACACACAGACACACACACACACACACGCTGTATGACCACATAACTTGACTATATAGTGTCGTGAACTGGAGGAGAACTGGAGGAGAACTGGCGGAGAACTGACCTCCAAGTTAGCCGGACACGTCTCTGTCAGAAGGCTCAGGAAGCCGACACTGCTGGGCCACAGGGAAACTTGATCTGAACAGTGAGTGAGTGAGTTAATTATTACGTGTTTACGTCACAGCGGGATTCTTTCCATATGAACATGAATTATGCAATATGCATATATACATTTATTTTGCTAATAGTAGCGAGGTTTTGCTTAGAAAAGCCCCGTGCGATTTGGCTTTCCTAAAACAGAAGGATCTTCTGGAACAGCCGTCTTCCGAACAGGCAATCTAAGACAAAAGACAAACGAAAGCATTTGGCGACCGACATTGTGACAGATTATCATCAGCTGATCATGGCGATGCACTTCGATTATTACGAGACAGGACCAGTTATTCTAGATAAGGGCCTCTGAGTGTTTGCCTTATCAAAGTATAGACAGGTTCGTTATCTATCAGCTTAATTTCATTGAACACGACAGATGTCGCCATATTGTTTCAGATGATCACAACGCGTGTCTTTCATCGTCTTCCACTCTCCAAGAAGAGAAGACGGCAAAACGAACAAGCGGAAGTGCAAATCGCACGCGGCTCTGGTAACGCTCACGTCTACAAACAATCTCATCGAAACACCTAAACGTGTTTTCCAAAATCAAACATGGTTTGTTTCGATAAATAAACAATATGTTCTGTTTTCACTCAACGCACACGGCAAACAAAATCAGAGAAAAGCACATTTTGTTTCGCCTGTCATGTACGTTGGGCTTAGTTTGGTAGAAATAGGGACAGGTATTTGTTAGGTATCGTTGCGACATTTCGGTCACCACAACCATACTTTTCGAAAAGATGAGAAAATCATTGTGGTGTAGGAAAAGCGATAAGCACGAAGCCGTTCAACGAGCAATACATGTAGGGAAAAGTATTGTATTCTTGTATTCTAGCTTGAACGCACCCCCGTTACTTACTTTGGGTTTGTTGTATTTGGTTGCAGTTGGAACTGGTGTCAAATCCCGCAGGGCAGATACAGGCACACGTAGATCCACCTTTGTAGCCTTCATTTCCACAGACAGAGCTGATACAATCCACCTCGCCTGAAACAAGATGTAGCACGGTACAGCAAGTAGGATAGCAGGCAAGGACGCCACGGATGTGAACACAACACGATATAAAACTGAACCTGCTTCACTGAATGCGTTCTCATAAAATAACTGGAAATGCTTCTGTGAATTGCAATACAGTACGCTGCTTCTGATACACGTTTTCTACTCTAGACTGTTCATTAATTGCATTTAACATGGCACCATATTTACCAGTGGGCACACTATTATAGTGTTCCCTTATTTGGGCATACATCACTCTCTCGTGCAGTACAATACTACGCAACTGTTATCCATTCATCCGGGTCCTTCTACCAGAATAGACATACCTTCTTACCCGGGGAATAGCATTGTGATACAGATGCGCATATGCGTATCCCTATGCTATACCAACAGCCGGGATCCGAATATGTATTGGAGACACTTTGATCTCGCTGTCTCGGACTTTAATAGTATTTCATAGCATTATAACGTACTTACCACAACAGCCGTGGCTGATGCTGATATCCTTGTTGAAATAGTACTTGCTGGCTATGCGGACAGTTCCCATGTTTGCGTAGTGGGTGGTATACATGGGATAGCCATGGAGGGAATAAACCTGAAGTTAATGAGATAATCCAACATTAATTTGCTCACCATTGAACATATACCGTCTAGATAGAGGTAGAAGAAACACTAATAACAAGAACGGTACCAGTATGTATAGTAGTAGTAGTAGTAGTAGTAGTAGTAGGAGGAGGAGGAGGAGGAGGAGGAGGAAGAACATGAGGGGGAAGAGGAGGAGGAGAATGAAGAAGAAGAGGAGGAAAAGCAATGTAGAACGGTGCAATTAGACTCTGGAGCCAAAGACTCTTGGTTCGAATCTCTCTCTGAATCCCAGCATTAAAGTTATATTTCCGACCCGATCATGCTAGGATACGCTGTCTGTACAATGGCAGTGCATTTGTCACCCTTGGTCCGCCAATACCAGCAGGCGCTGGCAGGTTTACTGCAACAATTTGCGCTACGGATGTTGCAGTTTTCCCACTGCCTTAAACTGACTAGCCGTAAAATGAGCGAAATACTATTGAAAGTGGCTCTAAATTACAATTTCAATTTGTAACATATAATGGCAGTCGTAGGAAGAATTATTATTATTATTAATATTATTATTATTATTATTATTATTATTGTTATTATTATTATTATTATTATTAGTAGTAGTAGTAGTAGTAGTAGTAGTAGGAGTATATCTCACCGAATCCGTGTACATCATAACGCTCTGCATGGACCAGGCGCATGTCTTTCTGTTGCCGTTGGAAGAATAGATGACAACCTCATACCGATGAACTGCAAGGGAATAGTCAGTAATGATTCAGTAGTTTACTATCAATAGTCTACAAGTACCGGTCCGTATCTACGACCAATGACATTACCTACATACGCAGTACACACAGCATACAACAAACAGTGCACGCAGTTGTGTTCTACGTACTACTAACAGTACACGTTGCTAATAATAATGATTGCATTTGTTTACGCGAATTACTTCTGGTCTATTGTGCCCATATATATACTGCATTGCTAGTCTAATTACTCATTGATAGTTTTATACGTGTCAAAGTGTATTCATCAAGGTGTGTATCATATACCTTCTTTCAGTGGATGTACCATCATTATTCATCTTCAATTATGATGCCATTTGGAACTATTGGGCACCAAAGAATAGTCCACTATAGTATATGCCATAGATATTACTCATTAGTAATCGTAATATAGAACTTTCTTTCTAGCATTATGTAAAAGTATTATTTTACATATTGAACAGGAAATATCATCGATTTGTTTGCTACAGTGAACGTACTATATCCAACATTTTCGGTCAGCACGGTAATATAGTTGTCGCTCTCATGAAGGGTAATTTCATGATCTTTCCCTAGGGCGTGCCCGATCTCGTGGTCTACCATAAGCTGAAATAGAACATAAAACACAATAAATGTTTACCGTGTCGTATTCATACTACTCTCCACATGTATATTGGAGGAAATAAAATAAATCTAGCTATCTATCTATACCTGCATACACAGTAATGGTGCAGTTATATGTATGTCCTATGCTTTCTCTACCTGTTGTATTTGCATTTGCAGTACAAATGCATTTACCTTAGATTTACTATCTGATAATGGTGCAGTACTATGTATGTTCTATAGAGCAATTAAATACTTGGTGTGTTTTTAACTGACATACACCCATGTACACCTATGCTTCGTCATGACGTTATTATGACGTTATTATACCATCTATCTATATATGTAGACGGTATAATCTGTTATTATAGTTATTCAAAGTCATGTATATTTCCAGTAATATATTTGCATTGCTAAGTCGCTAGTCGCCGTACTAGATTGTATCGTTCCTACCATTTTTAGTCGCTAGTCGACGTACTATAAATGTATTGTTCCTAGCAATGCTAAGTCGCTAGTCGCCGTAATTGATTGTATTGTTCCTAGCATTTCTAAGTCGCTAGTCGCCGTACTATAATTATTGTATTGTATCCTAGCATTGCTAAGTCGCTATAGTCGCCGTACTATAATATATTGTTCCTATAGCATTGATAAGTCGCTAGTCGCCGTACTATAATGTATTGTTCCTAGCATTTCTAAGTCGCTAGTCGCCGTACTAGATTGCATTGTTCCTAGCATTGCTAAGTCGCTATATGGTCTCCGCACTATAAATGTATTATTCCTACCATTTTTAGTCGCTAGTCGACGTACTAGATTGCATTGTTCCTAGCATTGCTAAGTCGCTATATGGTCTCCGCACTATAAATGTATTGTTCCTACCATTTTTAGTCGCTAGTCGACGTACTATAATGTACTGTTCCTAGCATTGCTAAGTAGCTATAGTCGCCGTACTATAATTTATTGTTCCTAGCGTTGCTAAGTCGCTATAGTCGCCGTACTATAATATATTGTTCCTAGCATTGATAAGTCGCTGGTCGCCGTACTATAATGTATTGTTCCTATCATTGCTAAGTCGCTAGTCGCCGTACAAGATTGTATTGTTCCTAGCATTACTAAGTCGCTATAGTCGCCGTACTATAAATGTATTGTTCCTAGCATTACTAAGTCGCTAGTCGCCGTACTATAAATGCATTCTTCATAGCATTGCTAAGTCGCTATTCGCCGTACTATAAATGCATTCTTCCTAGCAATGCTAAGTCGCTATTCGCCGTACTATAATTATTGTATTGTTCCTAGCATTTCTAAGTCGGTAGTCGCCGTACTATAATTATTGTATTGTTCCTAGCATTTCTAAGTCGCTAGTCGCCGTACTATAACTGTATTGTTCCTAGCATTGCTGTCCTCAGTGATGTCATGTTTTACTCACAGGACTGCCAGCCGTTGAGACGACCTGTTGCCCGCCGGTGTATCCCACGAAGGAATAGCCCCTGGAAAATTAATATGAAAGAGTCACATCATTGCCGTGTATACAATAGTAGGATGTGGAGGATGTGCATTAGGGGTTATAATTTGTAATATGAGACTACCAAACCTTGTTTTACCAATATGTTCGATACATGTGGCAATATGAGAAAACAATTACGACATTTAGGATATATTCCACTCTTGCGATAGTTTACACGTTTATATAAGTTTAATACCCCGTCGGCATTCACCCTTTTACATAGATTGTGTCACAGGTGCTTGGTTATAGAATAGTATTTTTATTTGAAAATATAATAAATATTATTCGTTTAAACATATAAAATAATACTATTTAAGTAGACTGCTGGCAGTCTAGGTCTACCTCCCCTACCAAGCTATAAATACAAATAAGGGAGGACACTTCAGGGAGCCAAAACTGTATTTATAGCTTGGTAGGCGAGGCACATATAGAAACAAGCTATACATATATATATATATATCAGAGTCAATGAACATGTGGTCTACACTCCAGGTCATACACATGTATTATTGCACATGTTTAAATTTGCCTTGTATGTACATCGTGTCATACCAACACATAGCAGCAATAAACACGTATGATTTTAAAGTTTTGAGAGTTTCAAGGTATATCATATATATAATAGTTTTCATCTTGTTACCTCTCCACGGTATGTTTACCATTATTGACGCTCATTGACAATATAAACCGATGATTAATCTAATTCCTTCCCGTTGACATTTAGTCGGATATTTTTTAAATTACGCTATTCACTAAGTAATTACAAGCCATGGAAGTTCCTTGAGATTGTTCAGAATGTTTGCATACCTAGTTTACTAGTCCCGCTTACGTAACATGCCAGAGAAACTTTATTTATGTTTACGTATATAATATGTATGTATATATGTTTCCATAATATGTGCAACTTTACGCTCAGGAGAAAATGTGCATGCGAACGGGGTTTAAGTCAAGTTCCTACTGCCACAGTCCGTGTATGTATTTACCAATATATTAGGTATATATTAGGTATATATTTGCGTTGTAGCCTTTACGTTAGTTGTTGTCTAGACAGTTTAGTGGTAGTACATGCAACTCACGTTTCTGACTGCTCCATTTTCATCCAGCCACTGGTGTTCGGTGCAATGGCAGTTACATTAGTTTGATCCATGTCAAGAAATACCAAGCACGTATCTCGCTCCATCCTATTAAATCTTATTCTTATGCGTAACCTAAAGTCTTGGTCTAGGTAAACATAAGAATACCAAAATTGAAATAGAAAACAGAAAAGAAATATTGAACACATTGTGATAGTATAACGAAATCGTATCAGAACAATATCAGAAGCTAACTTTTCATTGCATTAAACTAGAATATATCTCTTGAGTTACACTGCATCTTGTTGTTTACTATCATGACTATGAGTATGAACAATGAACATTGGTGTGTAGGGTAGTAGGGCACCCTACCTGTACTGGAGCCCATGCGGTACGGGATCACAGCATCTGGCCAGGAATTAGGTCTATAGGATCTCTTAACTCTGTGGCCACTCTGAAATATTGAACGAAATATGATATTACACATAATATAAGTGCTACGTACATATGTCTGTAGTTTACATGTATATGCATTATGCAATTAACAAATGCATATTGTTACTATATAGACGCATTTATGTAAACTATAATAATACGTACGAATTCATTATACTTTATTGTAAAGTATAATATGTGTACGAATGCATTATACTTTACTGTAAAATATAATATATTATGTCTACGAATATAATGTACTTTACTATAGTATTATTACAATCTGTGTACGAATCCATTATAATGTATTGTAAAGTATAATCTATGTACGAATTCATTCATACTGACTCCGTGGTGTACAGCTTAGAGCGTCTGCACGGAAGGATGGTGGGTCAAACCCTGGCCGCGTCATACCAAAAGAGGTCAACATATGGTAGTTATTGTCCCCCTGCTTGATGTTCAGTATTTAAGCGAAGTATACAGCAACGGCTGGTCGGCTCAGAGTAAGCTTAACGTATCTAATTGGGATATCCTTGTTAATTGCTAGCACTATAAAAACTGGTGTAAATCAGTTCTATGATGTGAGACAAATGCGTCCAAGTCTAACAAAAGCAGCGAATGATGTTACGTGTACATGTATATCATGACTAGCATTTATAACTTATATTTATAACTATATTTCTTTTTTAAGTTCATGTGCGTGTAATTTAAATGTTATCATACTATTTATATATTCATATGAACATGTATCAGCAATGTGACTTTAACACACAAAAAAATAATCGTGTTTGTAAACTATTAACATGGCTTGTCCGTAACCTACAATGTGCACGTTATCACTGGGCTACGCTGACATGTATAGACCACAGGGGTTCGGTGATAAAATAATATATATATATTTTGTTAATTTATATATAATAACTAGACTATTGTTTATTTAAAAATTTAAAAAAATAATTATATATATATATATATATATTTTTTTTAAAAATAAGCAATAGTCTAGTTATTATATATAATTTAACAAAATATAGATATATATTATTCACCGAACCCCTGTGGTATAGACCTACTCACCGCTGTATCTAACATCCCAGCCTGGGATAGTCCCACGCAGGCTAACAACACACACACGCTGACAAACATCCGCATCTGGAATATCAGAAATACCCTGCATTTATTATATATAAGGAAAACATACGTGTGTTCTTTGTAATCGGCAATGCCTAACTATACATGTACAAATCACTGGTACCATTACTCAAAAACTAGTTAACGCAGGTCAATAAAATTTGACACAGCATTATGAAATACCAGATCCAAAATTACAACTTCGTAGATCGCCGAATAAATATCCTGTCTACTTAAGCTATTACTATTTCACTTCACACCTTTGATGAATTTGCGGAGTTCTGTTATATAACATCGATTTACATCGATCTTCTCCTAATGCTCTAAACCAATTGGAGTGACCTGCATTAAATAGTTCTTGAGTAACGGTACCAAAGAAACGGGTTTGTAACATTACCTACCAGACTATACATGCTTATCAAAGTGACTGACCTGTTCTGTTGTATAATTTTGTTGCTACATGAACTAGTCTTGCTCTGTTAATACAGGAAACCTATCAGTGTTATCTACTTGAACAGCTTCCGTTTTACAGTCAGTATATTCTCGTCTGTGCTAGGAATGCGATAACATTTTCGGGTTCTCCGCTACCAAACTACGTCACCTGAACTACGACGTTATCAATGGCGGTGTCCACGGCTAAGGGTGGAAATACGGTTACCTAACCAGAGCAACGCCGCTTTCTACACGAGTGCCAGTCCTGCACGTGACCGGCACGTGACCGGCACGTCTAGTAATACAGCAGTGACGTGACAACAGAAAAATGGTAACAACTGAAGACAGCATGCGTCCCAGTACGCTGACTGATGTACCTCTGGGGGTCGTTCAAACACGCAAGCGGCTTGCCAAACTAGCCACTGTCTCACGAGTCCCATGAACCGTACATGGGGCAGGGGACCAGTTGAGCTAAGCGGCTTACTCAGCGCTTGTGTCTTTGAACGCACCCCTGTAGAAGCATCAACTCAAGATAGTATACGCTCTCTCATATATGATGTGTTATTTAAAAGATGGCAGAAGTTTTCAATGTAACGGATATCCAGATAAGCGACTTTCCACAATTGGAAAATCGGTTTGGCCATAATTTATTTGTATCTATGAGTATGGTAGCAAGGTGCCTACAGTGTGCCTGCAGTGTGAATTGATAGTGGACCGGTGTGGCATTGACCTACTCCACTCTCTGTATTCGTCAACCGACATGTGTAAATAAGTACAGATCATATCTAACAGCTACATGTACTTTTGCTTGATGCTTCTTCAAATTTGTCACGGTATTAGGTTTATGTATTAAGTACATGCCTTACTATCCGAAGCGACATGCATTATGTACCTATACTGATTATGTGCCTATTGTCGCCTAAAATATTAACGTTTTCCTGGATATTTTTCTTAATTATGTACATCAACTTCATTAACCCTCTCCCTGCTGAAGGCGAGTTATAGTTTGGCATGAAATGCATTGACCCCCATATTTCGTAGATTATCTCGGTAAATACTTCATGGAATGAAAAACAAAAAACTCCATTTTCTAATTCCATTCTACCTAACCAAACTTAAAAAATATTGCATCAGTAATAACAAATCTGTATATATAACGATCACCAAATATTTGGACTAAGTATTATGTTATTACGTTCGAAAGAAGAAACGGGTAAAAAGGCTCGATTTGCACGTGCTGATGCTCTTCTTCACGTACCCTCGCGTGCAATGGTAATAGTGGTGCACGTGCACACAAATATTACTTATATTTCTTAGAAATGTATTTATTCGTAAAGCGAATTTCACTAGACAAATACACTTATTCTTCACCAAATCCGCCGACTTGTCTTCATAGATATAAAGGACAATCCTACCTGTCAGATCTTGTCAGATATATATTCCTTTGTAATACAAGTCTGTATTGTATACGTTCGTGAGATAGAACACTGGGATGGTTTTTGTGTGAAATAATCAGCCTAGTCTACTAATAGTCATTCACAAGTGTCGATCACAATAATGCCAATAATATACTGTCGATAAACGTATGTTCTACCGCAATGTACTGCTAGTGCAGTTGTGAGTGTCAATGCCAGTAGAGCAGCACCTGTTAGACCATTGTCCATAGGATTCATTGACTGGCCGAGCTGATGTTGCACGGTCAGTCGCTTTATAAATATCGATTGGCTTAATTTTTCGAAGATTTCGATGGGAACACTTAAAATAACGTGTTCTAGTTTGATTGATTTAATTAAGTACATTTATGTAGACACCGATGTGACTTGGAGCTATCTACGGCAACCAGTGACTGACACTTGAAGTCACCAACTAGAACAAACTACTTCTTTTAACTATAACATACCGGTACTGTCTAGTTTAACTGTTACAGCATATTTTGGTAAACCACTACTTCGAGGCACATCTTTACATACATCTTGGCCAGCTACTTAGTATTGCTATTAATTGATCATATATGTATTTACTAACAGGTATACGGTAATATTGGACGGTGTCGTTAATATATGCAGAAGAAGAAAAGTCCGTGCACGA
>JAUTBZ010159333.1:0-11071 GCA_032361785.1 Lepetodrilus galriftensis | reverse complement strand
TGTGTGTGTGTGTGTGTGTGTGTGTGTGTGTGTGTGTGTGTGTGTGTGTGTGTGTGTGTGTGTGTGTGTGTGAATTCCTTGATGTAGGAAACGATGAATCACAATCGTATTGAACAAAACCTACATCACACCATAGTTATTAATAGTTTCAACAGATTGTTTTCTTTCTCTCTCTCTCCCTATATGAAATATCTAAACATCGACACTTGTAATTACCTTTGTAGAGTTGTGAGCGGTTAACGTTTCCCAGTGGTGTGAATAACACAATACACTGACATAATGTGGCCTCGCCAAATGTGCATAACTATATCAGACTATATCAGTGTGTACAGCCTGTCAAACACGCTAATGTACATGAATTATATCATGACAATGTATCAAATCTATACTTGTTTCATTGGATATATATTGCCATGGTATGTAGGTCATAATATATCACACTGTAGACAGAACAAGTCAGAATGACCTTTCAGCAGCTCAACTAATTTAAGAAATTCTCACTTCTAAAAATAATATGTTTTCCAACATGTTGTATAGTATTTTAAATACTATAGGGGGGTAAATTCCCTCGCCAAAATTGGTCTGCTTGACGAATGGTAATCAGTGATATATAGCCATATGGGCAAGTGCATCCTTTCTGTTAAAACAACTCTTTCACGGATATTTAGCCTTTGTAAATGTTGTCTAAATAATATATGTACATATTATATATATGTATAGGCCTATATATTATGTTCTTTTAAGGTTCACGTTCATACTATGCAAAGGGAATTCTGTGTTTTCAAAACTATGTTATTTTCAGTATCAGAGGGACCATTCATTGTTATATAAATGTATTTGCTTCAAGATAATTCGTATGCATGTAGGATGTAATTCTCATAGTAAGAAATGTTAAACGTTCAAGTAGTTATAATTCAGTTTTTTCAATTAATTTAATTTTATGGAAAGCAATTACTTGTCCCTAGTGTCTCCATTAGATATACGGTGTCTTTATCTCGTCCATGGGAGAGGTGCTTTAAATGAAATATACTAGAAGAAAAAAAAGGAATATTTCAGAACTATTGATTTATATATGTTACAAATTCCCTAAACAAATCGTTAATGTTAACTCTTTAAATTGCACTATTGTGCCTGGTAAGAAATTAAGGTCATATCAGGCTATACTACACTTCTATCACACTTGTCCTTTAAATGCACTATTGTGCCTGGTAAGAAATAATAGTCATATCATGTTATACTACACTTCTATCACACTTAATTGTCCTTTAAATGCACTATTGTGCCTGGTAAGAAATTAAGGTCTTATCCGGCTATACTACACTTCTATCACACTTGTCCATTAATGCACTATTGTGCCTGGTAAGAAATAATAGTCATATCATGTTATAACTACACTTCTATCACAGAGTCGCCGTTTTTATTATCATAAGTAAATCATTATTACATCCTCCTTCAGTGACACGTGTATTGACACACTGCTGTGCCATAAGTATAAATATATGAAGTCGCACATATTGACACATTATTTGACGTAAACACTACCAATCAGGAAATCCTAATGACAAGTAGGATCGAAGTTCATTCGAGATTTCGAGGAGTTAACATCATCATTATACCAAACAACACGTAATAGACTATAAACCTCTGTTATAAATGATCTCTCATCGTGTTCGTGGTATTTCATCAATCATAACTTGACAGAATCCTTTCAAATATTACATTTTTTATTCCAAGCAGCGTCCAAAACAAACAGCCAATAAATGCTCAGCGCAGATGAAACTGGGCGCTAAATTTCAGCGATTTGTTCACGATTACGGCTTCTAAGACGTAATCAGTGTCGTAAGTCATCTGTGGGGATTGCCACGATGGGATGGCTCCTTGGCGAGAAGTACAGACCACAGGGCTTCTTGAAGAACATCTACATGTATATATCTTATACACTGATAAAATAAACTGACTAATGCCACCATCAATAGCGAACTCGATATGAAGTAGATCTAGCCAACCCTGAAGTTGGACGTTACAGGAAATACTCATGTTATGACTTTAAATGGTGATGAACTGCTAATAGAATTCAGTCTTGGTTCGTATCTGCTGCATGGTCTATAGAATTACTACCCTTTTATGTTTCCGTATCGTAAATTGCTTGTAATACAATGATATAGATGCACATAAAGGCAATAATCTCTTCATCATAAAATTGAATGTCGTATGTGTCTTGTTCTCAAATTAACAATACACATGTCATTGAACCAACGACTTGCCAATCAATACTGCACACGGATCGAGTAGGATCGGATAGTATCAGATAATAATACGACATCAAAGCCTGGATAGAGTTTCACAGACAAATAAAGACCGGATTGCGTCGTGAAAAAGGCCTTTTATGTCTGAAACTGATAGATGGGTCTACAGCGATAATACTAGCCGATCAAAATATCCGAGATAATTTGGTATCGATCTTAATCGATGAACTAATAACCAATTCACAACTCTCGGTCTTGTACTGTGTGGTCAGCGGAAGATAAACACTTAGCCTGGATGTCTTAGTACTGGAATCCCCGTCAACATACTGGGCTAATTTAGAGGTATTGACCAAAATACGGAAGGTGTTACGGTGTTAATAACGTGATCAGCTA
This sequence comes from Lepetodrilus galriftensis, assembly GCA_032361785.1. Taxonomy (NCBI): domain Eukaryota; kingdom Metazoa; phylum Mollusca; class Gastropoda; order Lepetellida; family Lepetodrilidae; genus Lepetodrilus; species Lepetodrilus galriftensis. The sequence continues at coordinate 8,432 of JAUTBZ010159333.1, read as the reverse complement.
CACAGAGAAAGTCTGACACGGAACTATTTGCGGGCCAGCTAAGAGAAACCCTGAAAAGAAGTTTTAATATTTAGTCAACGGTTTAACGTTTGGGTCAGCGATTTCAATTTCTTAACATGATGCTAATATTAAAATCAGTATGTGAGCTTTCTCAACTAACTCAATATTGAGTACGTCCATACAGCGTTGAGATACATACAAAACTTCCAATAGCATTATTATGATTGCAATGCAAATATGTAACCAAACTAATTTCATAGTTTTCGTAGAGCTGGGCAGTATATTGTTATATCGATTCATGTTAACCCTCACTCTGCTGAATTAAAATTCATCTCTGGCTTCTCCAACCAGGAAGAAGATCTAAAGATAATATTAAAAAATCTGAGCATATTGATTTGCATGGAGTTATATTTTAGTTCTTTGCAAAGACGATAGTATACAAGAATACATTATTTTTTTAAACAGTGAGTCCTAAGAAACTTAATTCTTATTCAAATGGTATGCAAATTAGATGTAGATTGACACATCCATAATGGTTACAGCGTTGAGATAAGTTTGACACAGGTAAACAATCGGAACAACCTCGGGTTACTTCCGCTTTGTTGAAGGCAGGTCCGTGAGTGAGCCGAGTGAGAGTTGGGAGCACTAGTGGGATTTTCAAGAGCAGCACGCGTTAAAGCAGGGTTTAACCTTAAACCTGAAGCAACATTAATCAATGTTCAATTATTTCGGTAGGGACAGTTAGGGGCCTATCAATAGTTAAACCCATTAGTATTAGATACTAGATAGATAGATTTATTTTGTTAAACTTGAAAGCTGGATATCATATCAACTTGGCTATTAGACAAGTTAATGGACAGGTATTGGACAAGTTAATGGAGGTATTGAACCATTTAATGGACATATATTAGACAAGTTAATGGACAGGTATTGGACAAGTTAATAGACAGGTATTGGACAGGTAATACCTTGCACGGGGCATATGGTAGCAGAGGAACACCTCATTTAGACTATCACATTGCAAGTGGAAAGGTAATCAGTGACAGCGGATGGGCAAGTGACCAGATAGCCAGCGGGCAAGTTACTCCCATCATAGGATGACAGTGGGATGGTTATCAGTATCAGTCTGGCAGGGGAGTAGTTTCTTAACAACTCATTCCAATTATTTGGCATAGATTCTGCGATATTCCTGAAAGTCTTCTGACGTCTACATGGCTTGTGGACGCAGTCTGTCAGGTCCACATGACCCCGGAAGTGAATTATGACAGGCAATTCGCAGTTAATTCCAAATATGTGCTTAGGTCTGCTAGCGGCATCCTCTTCTTACATACGAAAGCTAACATGTATTTATCTGAACTTATTGAACGATAAAGTGGCAATGTGTCGCCTGTGGCAGTTGAGAGTATGTGAAAATCCCTAACGTGGGAAGTACATGATTATTAATTATTTCGCCATTACTCTTCCAATGAAACGGTAGGCCCCGATTAATAGCAAGCACACTCTCTATACAAGATGATTTCAAATCTATTTAACGTCATGTATACATTTGATATATCTGAAATAAAGATATAGTATTAAATTATAGAAAATTGAAATTCAGACAGTGTGTCAAGGAGTCTAGCATTAGTTGTTGAAGTAAACCATTGTAGGCCTACGTGTGCTATTCATTGTCATCGTACTTCCTCAATGGCGTATGGAACAGCTAATGATATGTAATAGTTAGTATCTAGTATCTATAGATCCCTTACATATCAGTGATTTGCCTTCAGGGCGACATCAAAGAAAATCATTTGTAGAGACCAGCTTAAGAATTTCTCACAGAAATATCTGTGTCCCGAAACAGAAATACAATAATGATGTTGATTATAGTGGACCACCACTGTGTAGTGGTAGTACTGTCGGCGGATGATGTGCCATATATCTTATCTATAGCTGGGCATGATTTGTATATCTAATAACTAATGTAGGCCTATATGTGTGTAAATGTGCTGTGGGTTTAATTTAAAGCGTGAATTCCCTCACTGGACACGGGTCATCCTGTTCACCAGACTGAAACACACATGAGGTGTTCCTGAAGAAGTCGATATAGAGATTCTGAATGATCAATTAGATATGGTCTAGTTCGTGGAATGCGAGGTGACTGCAATTAACGTCCTAGCATTGGACTTGGATATAAGTGGGATTTATGTCTTTAGGACAGTGCAGGTGCCGTGTCCTGGTACTTCCGGAACTACGGAGAAAATGGCCGGATGGTCGAGGGACCGATGAAATGCTTCCGGTTTGGCCGTCCTTTCCGGTCAAGATCACGACCGGAAGTCCGGCATCGCGCTTTCAATGACAAGATACCTATGACCGATGCGGGGTGATGGTAACCTGAGGATGAACAATAAGTCTGTATATTCCCAAAGACGTACGGAGGAGATGCATAGCCTACCACTTTCTTTTGAGTCATTTGAACTCGGGAAGAATTGCTATTATCGAAACTTCACCGATTTCTGGTGCGAACTATCATGGGGATGGTGGCACAAGTCATAGTTTATCAACTTGGGTATATTATAGGTAGGCCTATTGACTATGGCTCCTGGACAGATTCGTTGTAGCCTATTCATTGAGAGCGGTACCATGTCGTACAACGCATCCTTCATGATCTAGGCCTACATACAATCCATAACTTCGGAATAGGAATCAATCCTTTTTTTCGCTGATATTTTATGTGTGATTCGCTTACAGGTACAAATACTAAAGTCCACAAAGAGCCATGTGAAAGGATTCCAAGAACAATTTAGCAATCAGGAGAGATATTCTCGAAACGTTCTTACAATCGTAGGAAAATCTTACCGATTCTTATAGTATGGCTACGAACTGTTCTTAGGCTAAGAAGTTCGTAAGAACGTTTCAGGAATAGCTAGGCCCCCTGTATTGCTACATGTTCCTGGTTCATTTAAGCCTGCATACTACTGCTTCTCCTTGTTTACAAGACTTCAAACTGCCAAGTGTGCGATGTGAACATGGATATTATGAGAGGAATGGAATACAGGCTATCTGCAATGTAGGCTAGGGGCCCGTTCCACAAAACAATCGTAGCGCACCTTGTTGGCGGATAGCGGTGCCTGGGTGAGCTTGATGACTAATAAATGACATGAAGCAACGGGCAGGGTATGAATTGAGCAATGCGCATATCCTCTTCCTTATGACAAGACATAAAGTTTGATTAAAAAATTATACCAACACAGCATTTAGTAGTGAGGTTGACTTTTAATATGACGCAGTTGTATATTTTTAAAGTTGTCGCAAATGGGTGAAAGATTCCCGCAGCCATGTTAAACTCCGTAATCCTAACGATTACATATACGATTACATAGCGATTTCACGTTGTCTTAGTATGCATGTACCTAGTACTTGTGTCTCACATTTTACCATCAATATTCAATATAAGATAACAAAAGTAGGTTAACAAATGTACTAACGTAATTACACCCTGTGCTACAACAGGCTTAGATTTAATTATTCCAGTTCGGTTCAGCTGACGACAATTTAGAAAATTGTCCTTAAACCATATGTCAAGTAATGGGCGGTTTGCGGGCGTCAACCAGAAGTGATCATACTTTCGTGGACTCAGCTGGTTCCGTGCAAAGCTATACATAAAGCTTCACTGAACACCCTAATAACCGTTCCCCTCAGGATTAATAGCAATTACTGCTATACAGAGCATCCGCTGTTGGCCGTAGCAGGAACAAGGTTAATCAGCTGTTAATGAAAGAAAAGGTTCATGTTTTAAAACGAGTGGTAAAGAATTATGGTATCAAGCAAATACTCAGCCACACGGAGATTCACGGAAATGTATGAACATTTATATCAAATAAAAGTATGTTGGATAATAGATAAACATGAAGAATAGTTTGAACATCATGATCTCGCAGAGAAGGTAGTATGTGTGCCTCATCCAGTTTCCAGCCTAGCTCTTATGTGTAGCACTCTTGAACAAAGTGATCAGATCCAACCAGCTGTACCCAGTAGGAAGAGATGAAATTGTGAATATTAACCTCTAGGGCCTGAAATGACTGCTTGGGTCGGATGATCCCCAGAGAGTTGAATGCACATTGATCCATTGACCGGGGTATATAACAATGTAGCACATCGCGCTTTAAGCATGTATTAGCATGGAATCATGCACTTTATAAATAGAATATTTATTTATTTAAATAGTCGTTTCATCTTCTCCAAATCACTAGTTGTTGATGATAAGTGTTCTTTATTAAAACTGCAAATGTGATTATAATTTACAAATATTTCAAACCAAAAGCAACATTATCACACATTTTATATACAAAGTGTCTGTCAGATTAGTAATATAGATCCTAACAGTGTTCTATTGTCGTAACCAATGCCCCATTAGCCTGGATCAGCCATGATTGATTGGTGAAAAAGCCAAGACACATCAAGATACAATACATACAAATTTATTTCAACCTTTACTTTTCAAACCGGTTTTCTCACACTGCTGTATCACATTCAAGACTGGCGTACTTTTCCTTTTCCTAATGATGTAGCTAGGTGGAAACTGATCTGTCAGGATTCAACATTTGGACAGAAAATATCAATATTCATCTGTATCTACAATGTTAATTTTCGGTTAGTTGTCAAAAAGCAAACGTGATTGTAAGCATACAACCTATAGCAGTAAATACAATCTTTGTACACAACACACATTTGTTGAAATATTATACAATTAAAAATTTTCAGTTACACTAGATACAAATCAAGGATCTTTTACGATTACTTCGATTATAAATGTAATAATACTTTTGTAATAAAATATTCATGTAATCTCTCTTGGACAGATTCTGTGCAAATTATGTTCTGCTTGGGATTTTATGACCACACTGACAGGATATTATTTAAAGTTAATTCACAATAAGTCAAGGTTCTTTTCAAACATTATATACACAGTATACAATGTAGCAATAATATCTACTGTAAATCATGAAATTAATGCTTCACTAATTTAATGCGACCTCTAGATTTTAGATGTAAATGCAACACCAATAAAATGCGTATGGCCATGTCGCCATACTTGTTTTCCTCAAAGTCTTACCTTTAACGCGCAGCCATTAAATGCAACAATACGGCGGTCACATTTTTCGTATTAATATTCTGCTCGCATTCATTTCATGATTTACAGTATTTAAACTCAATATCTTGAAGTCTGAGTCTGTAATGGTCTGGGTCCTGTCACATGACTAATGAACACGACAGCAGGACAACTATCCAGATATCTCAATGTCCTGCTGCTGCTTGCATTTTCTATGCATCAAGGAAGATTGCTTTCATGACGATGTGGTATTCCATGCCTTTGTAAGAAGCATCGTAATGTAAGTCTCATTCAGCGATGTCAGATTTGGTTCAGTGTAGATAAGACAGTTCTAGTCACTTCATGGGAGTTTGATGATTGGATATACCTTGTGTTGAGAGAAATCAAATTCTGGAGAATCCTGAAAATCAATAAAGATGAATAAGCAAAGTGTGTAGGTCAAAATTGATACTTTACCTCTACTTGTTTCACTTTCAATTTTAATAAGGTGCAAGAGAACTGGGGTCATGTTCCCAAAACTATCATACAAGTAATGACATCGTTATGCCTTGTTGGAAGAACATTTCACTCTTTCGGAATCATAATTCTTTTTTCTCCACAGAGGCTGAATGATGTCGGTATGTATACGATAGCTTCGGGAACATGGCCCCTGGTGAACTCGAAGTCATGTTAAGTAGAGCATGTTATGTATTACACAGTCTTATTGTCTAGTACCAGTGATTACTCACCTCTGAATTCTTTTTATGTCCTCCCACTAATAATTTCATCACAACAAAATTAGTCTTGGCTATTCTTGTCAAGGACTGCACCTGGAGAACAGCAAAGATTTCATTAATGCATTGCATGTGACAGCTAGTTTGAAGTTATCTTGGTCATTGAAGGTCAAGGACATCTGTATGCTTTTCTCTAGCGTCAACTGAAGTAAACTTACAATATCGACATCTTTCAACAGCTGCCTCAATATTAACAAGTGATAAGAACTTTATGTTCTGGGTTTCGTTTCTCGAAGCTCTCGTATATCTACTACAAGATTATAAGGACTCCCGTAATGATCTCTAATACATTGGGATCGTGCACTTACGAGAGCGCTATGGTCTCGTAGTGGATACGAGAGCTTTGAGAAACGACACCCTGGTCGTATTTCTTAGGTATAGAGGGGCTGCTCCTTTCTAGCTGTTCTGTCTGCTCCTTTCTAGCTGTTCTGTCTGTACATTTTGTCCAACGCATGCGCAGTTACACTGTGCGGTGTTGATCCTTAGTAAATGCGCATGTGTCGGACAGAAAGTACAGACATAACAGCTAGAAAGGAGCAGCCCCCTGTCCAATACTGTCAATGGAACACCACCTAAATATTAAGCACCTATGAGCAGCCTTGCTGGAACTCGGCGCCATATAAATAGATTGTATTATTATTATGTTGTTACAGGTGCAATGGAAGTCGACTTGGTGGCACGGTTCAGACCTGACACAGTTCGTGGAGAGCTGGACGTCAGACCGGACTGTGACAACACCGCCAAGACCCTCTGGTGGAGGTACCTCATTGATATGGAATACTGGAAAGACAATCAATGTGTAAGTAACATTGGACTACATGCAAAAGTAACCATGTCCATCCTTGGATTCGAACATCACTTGTCAGAATGTGTGTTCAACACTCTACCTTCGTAGCCAAAGGGGCGACCATGATGGCAGAGTTAGTCAGGAGGCGTTGCAACATTTCGGACACTTTGTGATACACGAATGAAATTTGACATACAGTTACTATAAACCATACTGACATATTTCAAAATCGGACCCCAGCTTATCTTATTTTAATGAGACTGAGCTTGATCTGACCGCTGGCGACCATGGCGGCCAATCTCTAAAACTGGCTAATATGTCCGTGTCTTGTATGTTGGTTACTAATAAATATATGGACTAAATTTTAGTTTAGCATCTATAGCCATGTTTTCAGGGTCAAGGAATTCAAGTATAAGAAAATGTTCAAGCGTCGTCCATTTCATTTTGTATAGGTGCACACAGCACACGTAGCTACATTAACAATCTACTGACACACAGTGGAAGTGCGTCGGTCTATAAAGCCAAAGTTCTGAGTTTAAACCCAGTCTGGTGTTGTAGTATTCACTCTGAGATTGTTCTACTTCCAGGCCACCCTCCGTCTGCTGGACACGTTCAAGATGTTGGTGCACAACAACCTGAAGATGAACCCTGGCTGGTCCTACTGTCTGTGTGAAGACCTCATCAGAGCCTTCGACGTTATTTCTGTTCTCTTTACACGAGACGAGAACACCCGAATCCGGGCTGACATGCTGCTGCTCATGGCCAAGTGCTGCTATCAAGCGGTATTCAGTCTCTGGCTTCTTTAAAAGAAATTGCCGTTATGGTACCAAAAGTAGAAAGTGGTTATAAATATTATGAAATAGACTGGTATGAAATTACCAATAGGCTGGTATGAAATTACTAATTCAATTCAATTAAATTGTATTTCTTTTTTACCACTAGCACTATCAGTACCACTTTCTGTTAAAACAATAAACTTAAAATTGGGATTTTAAAAGCCTGATCAAAATTAGTTTTTATACTACTACAGCATTTGTAGGAGCTCGTTTTATTAAATTGTAAATTGTTGTAGTCATTATTACTTGCTAGCTTGCTATCAAGTATGTTAGAGCACACTATGAATACGTACATTGTATGTTATATATATAATGCAATAATTCTCGATATGTTTTACAGAAACAATATAGATGTGTGATACAACACTGTAAAGAAGGTAAATCATATATTTATATATGTTCCAGAATAATGTATACAAATACAAAGACAATGTACAAAAGATAACAATTCTGCACAAAATTCTTACTTTACTTAAAGTATTGTGGATAACTCATCTATTTGTGAAGAGTAAAAAATATTAACACGAATTCGAAGCAAAGAAACAAAATCAAACTGACTAGAATGTTAGCATTGAGGGTGATGCCACATGCTGGGGGTGTAAAACAAATTGAATAAATATTTTAAATGTGAAATATTCATTTAGTTCTATTGTATTCTGCCGCCATTTGGTTCTGACCTATTCAAAGCATTCCACATTGGGCCTGTTACTGATGTTATTTTTTTCTAAACCAGCGAGTGAGCTGTTCAACTGTACCAACTACAATCCTTACGAGCTGTGGGCGCGAGCTCTCCACCAGACAGGCCAGCACCAAGCAGCCATCAGTAGACTGGAGTGCGCCAAGGACTGTTTCCAGGTGAGTAAATGTGTTTTGAACATGTAATCACAAAATGTAGAACATTAAGTGAATAACATTCAGGTAAAATTACGTTTGACCATGAAATA
>JAUTBZ010159332.1:9895-25179 GCA_032361785.1 Lepetodrilus galriftensis | reverse complement strand
TCCCATACAAGCTGTAGACCTCCATATCTTGGACCCGTGTAGACTCCTCCATATCCCGTACAAGCTGTAGACCTCCATATCTTGTACCAGTGTAGAGTCCTCCATATCCCATACAAGCTGTAGACCTCCATATCTTGTACCACTGTAGAGTCCTCCATATCTTGTACCTGTGTAGAGTTCTCCATATCCCGTACAAGCTGTAGACCTCCATATCTTGTACCAGTAGAGACCTCAGTATCTTGTAGGATGTAGTAGTTACAGTGTATTTCCCTGTCTTGTCTGTCTTGCACTACTGTAGGCATATTGACCTTTAACCAAATGTTGTATGACTCCAGAATTTGACAACTGCGACCTGATGATCTACGACGAGGTGGTGAGGATGGCGCCGTTCAAGCGACGCATCCTGGTGCTGGTGGGGTCCCACGGTGTCGGAAGGCGGTCATTGAAAGAGAGGCTCATCAGAGACGACCCAAAGAAGTTCGGCACTGCGATGCCACGTGAGTCGACACTGAGAGTCTTGTATTGACACGATTACCTGAATGATTCATGTTGTATACTATAGGCATCAAAACTGCATTGATAAAGGTAAATTCCAAGGTCCAAGGGAGATAACTGCAGTCATCATGCTTATCTCCCAGGTCTTGTATATGGTGAAGCATACTATCTGATAAATGATGATACTTTTTACCCACTCAATCATGACAGTTCAAGAGTTCAAGAAATCCAATAAGGATAACTGCTTATTCATATATATATAGTTTCAACTTGTAGCTGATTTTATTGTAAATTAGTTGCGACTGCAATGCCTGTATTTCGGGTAATTTCCAGACACGTCCCGTGCACCCAGGGAGGGGGAAGAGAACGGCAAGGGCTACTACTTCGTGGACAGGGAGACGATGGACGCCAACATTAACGCTAACAAGTTCATAGAGTATGGCGAGTTCAACGGAAACCTGTACGGGACGAAGATCGACACCATCAACGAGGTCATCAGGAGTGGAAAGATGTGTGTTCTAGATGTCAACCCAACTGTGAGTTCTAGTCGTACTGTCAGTTCCACAATAGCAAGTACCGTGATCAGCAATAGACAGCACCTGAATTAGTAGAGCACCAGAGTTAGCATTGGAGGGCACCAGTTAGGTCGTTACAAATGGGTGAACGATCTCTGCAGCGATGTAAAACTCCATAATCACCCACTCACACCGGAGTTAGCTAGAAATATAGGGCACCACCCACAATAGAAATAGAGGGCACCACAATAGAAATAGAGGGCACCACAATAGAAATAGAGGGCACCATAATAGAAATAGAGGGCACAAACCACAATAGAAATAGAGGGCACCACAATAGAAATATAGGGCACCAACCACAATAAAAATAGACGGCACCACAATAGAAATAGAGGGCACCAACCACAATAAAAATAGAGGGCACCACAATTGACAATAGGGCACCCTAGTTAGAAATAGAGGGTATAAGATATTTTCTCTAAAGTTTTGCAGGAACTAACTTCAACCATTTCAATCAATAAACTTCAAAGAAATATTGCTGGGGAAATACAACAGTTAACGAAAGCATGTTGAGCCGAGTCCAATGTTCATGTCACTAATTGTGTGCTTGTTCTCCAGTCGCTGAAGGTGCTGAAGACCACAGAGTTTATGTCGTTCATCGTGTTCATCGCCGCACCCAGTGTCGAGGTGCTCAAGGTCATGTACCAGGAAGGGAGGAAACTCAGTCGAGGAGTGCGGGTAAGATAGATAATACTAATTAATAATATTTCTACATCAATTAATATTGTGAAAACTAATTGGTAAATTATACATATTTACATATTTTCTGATAATTATGAATATACAAAAAATCCATGACAACAATAATAATGCTTTTCATTGTTATTGGTAACAATTATACGATGTTTATGTTTTCAGGACAAGAAGAGTGGTATCAACATGCAGGAAGTGTTGACCGTAAGTTTCCCGGCGTCTAGTTCTCCCTATTGACATTATTTATGAATGTTTTGTATGACATTAAATAAATAAAAAAAATGCTAAATTTATACAAATGCCCAAATGTTTATAAATCATTTATTAAATGCTAAAGTATATGCTTCTGTTGGTTTTCAGGAGGAAGATTTTATTCGCACAGTAGAAGAAAGCAGTCAGATTGAACAAGTATACGACGCATATTTTGACGATATTGTGGTGAACGACAGTTTTGAGCACACTTACCGAGCCATCCGCAAGCTGCTCAACGATATGACCACAGAACAGCAATGGGTACCTGTAAACTGGGTCTTCTGAGGTACCAGGTGTACTCACATTAATTAGGTGTACTCATATGAGCTTGGTGTACTGAGTAAATAGGTTGACAGGCATAGTATGCCTAAATTTATATATGGTCATATGAAATTGACGTAGTGAATGAATAGATTTGCTAAGGTATGTCAAAATAGGTAGATGTACAATGAATAATTAGGTGTACTGATTAGAGGGATTTACCTAGGTATACCAAAGGAAGTAGATGTACTTGAGTTAGGTGTATTGAGTAAATGTATTTATGTAGGCATGCCAAACTACGATGGATTAGGTGTACTTATATATTTGGATGTTCTGCAATGAATGGATACATCGAGAACGTCATGATGGTGAACTGAGATTTGAGTCAACAAGTCATTCCAGACGGAACAAAACTGATATACTGCCCAACTCATTTCTCATTTAAGTTTGTATATATGACGCACTTACTAAAAAATACCTGATCTTCGATGACACCAACTATCATGCTGTTATAACAACAAATTATCTGGTTGATGACAATATTCATGCTAACATTTTTACAAACCACTGTCAAGTTTTGTTTATTTAATTAATAATGCTAAAATGCTTTAATAGCTTCCAAATTGTGTTTGTTTGATCAATAATACTTTGAGAATGTGTGTCAATCTTTCTTGCCAGTTAGTTTTGTTATGTTGCAGGTTTTAGTTTCCTGTTGTGCACATTATGTTTTATATCACAGGATTAATTCATACAAATGGTTACTATTCAAAAGCTGTACTTCTTTTAAAACTAAGCTTTTCATTATGACTTTCCTTTAAAACTAAGCTATTCATTATGACATTCCTTTAAAACTAAGCTATTCATTATGACATTCCTTTAAAACTAAGCTTTTCATTATGACTTTCCTTTAATGACATTCCTTTAAAACTAAGCTATTCATTATGACATTCCTTTAAACTAAGATTTTCATTATGGTAGTGCTCCTTTCTAATGTTCTGCCACATGTCCAGTACATGTTCTGTTCATTAGAATGGAGTGAGCCAGCACAGCACAGAGTAAATTGCCAGTGGCAGCCATGTTGGATTGTGTACTGTGCGGTCTGCACCACCTATTTCGCTGGTACATGTCCCGGACAGAAAGTACACTGGTGTTGCTCCTTTCTAACCGCACATGTCCCGGACAAAAAGTACAGACAGCACAGCTAGAAAGGAGCACTACCTATGACATTGAGGCAGCCATTTCGATTTAATAGAAGCATCATAAAATATATGTTGATGTTACTTCCCCTTGTACTAGGTTTTCAGGGATAAACATGATGTAAAGGAAAATATGTAGAGGGTTACTGTAATTACTTTCAGTTGTGAAAAACTCTGAAATGAGGGGGGAAAATGCAGATCCTTTAATCATTTGATGTTTCTTACATTCTACCTTCTACTGTCACATCTATATTGTTTATTTATTTATATCTGCATTAAACTCATCTCTCCGTTTGCACAATATTTAATTACTGGAAAATGTAAACTGGTGCTTGAAGTGTAGTCATGTTGTGAGTAGATAGATCAGTGCAACAGCGGAAGTAGTCAGTACAGCCTTCACCTGCAAGCAGTACAATAACATAGTATTAGCATAGCGGAATAGCATGGGTGGTCGTCTGTGGACTGCTCATCCTTATACAAGCCAAGTGAGCACTGTTATGTCTAGTATACAGTAGACCTCGCATATACCGCCCTCGGGTTAACCGGACCTCACATGTAACGGACTGAATCTGGAGTCCCAGTCCTGTCTAACGCTATTTGCGGCATATGCATATAACAGACTTCGCATATAACGGACAGAAATGAGTCCGTTATATGCGATGTCTACTGTATATAGATATTGAGTAATGTTCAAGTTGTTGTGCGCATATTTAATTTACATCTCTACATATCATCCAACTTGCCGGCAGCTCCAATTAGCTGATTTGTTACATTGTGTGAGGGGGATCTTGTTTTCTGAAAATTTGACTGATTTTAATTATTGTTTGTTTTGCATTCTCTGTGGTGTTGTAGGAAAGGCGTTTGAAACGAACTGCCATGTACATTTTCTCAATGGACGATGATGACTATTAAATTTAATGATTGGAAATATATCAACATGAGTGTTACCACAAAGATAGAATGTATCGGCACATTTATATGTTGTTGTTTTACAATTGTTCTGAAATTGGGATTTTAAGACAATCTGGAATTGAACCACCTATGAATAACCCTACAAGAAATCGAGTCCATGGCAATTTAAACTTGATAGGTCATTTCTTCTGTATAATTCATGCAAGTCAAACGAATCGTCTCGGACCTTATTGATATTGTACTGAGAACATCTGAAGTATATTCATTCCATATTATCACGGGCGTATATTGAAGCCCTTTTGTACTGTGTACATAGCTTTTGTACAATTCTTGCTTATTTTATGAATCTTGTTCCAATAAATTAATGTGTTTTTCTTTTGTTTGCTGATCATTCCAAATAATTCGAAGGAATTAGGTTCTATGTTTCTGTTATATTGTGAGATCAAAACTCGTTGAATAATAGCATATAATTATGGTATTATTTTTCTTTCAATTTTCTCCTTGAATAGTAATAGTATTCTATATGTTCTACATTATATACATTAGTCTATATACAAGTTGTTCTCAATTTATATACAATACTTAGCAATATTAATTATATTGTCATCATATCATCATATTTTCATTAGCATTGGGACACCAGTTAATCTTAGAATGACAGGATCATTGTGTTTTCCATGAAGTACAATAGTGCTCGAGACATGTAATAAATATATATTTATTTGTTGGAATGAAATGTTGTGTCATTGGAATGCTATTGTAAGTCATTCCACCGATAAGTTTCCATTGTAACTTCATACCTCATGAAACTGAATCTTCCAGTGATACTTTCACACGACTTTGACGTACATTTCTATGGCACAAATCATTCCAACTGTACATATGATATATTCATGTCCCTGCACAAAACAGCAGCTGTAGAAAATCTAATTATTTTGATGTAGTAGAATTAGCTTAGTGTTTGTAGGACATTACCTAGTTATTAAAGAGGTAAATCAAATGTTACTTCCACACCATTCCTACTATACATGTGTACATAGACTCCATTGCAATATATCCATGAATAAATATTTTTCACGAGGATTCTGATCTATGCAGAGATAGTGCATCATCCAGTAATACAGGTAGTCCGATTTCCCAGATATTTTATAACCTTTTCAAGTCAATTTCTTTCATATGCATTCCACCATTCCATCCAATTGTTTTTACATCACAGTGCCTACAATTAATATTTGTTAAAAAATACTTTTTCAAGGTTTCTCGACATTCCATTTCTTGTTATCCTCGCGTCCTATTGTTGTTAATAATTGGACCACTGCAACTTGTTCAGACACATTGTTATTTCTACTTGTGAATGTCTATTGAGTGTAAAATGTCATTTGCAACAACTGGGGTTTATGACTCGTGTTAATCTAAGAGCTTTAAGACTTGAAAGATGACAGTCATTTTTGTTGTCATGGTCAAGCTTGTCTTGAAAAATTAACTTGTTTAATCGAGAAAACCTGGCATTCTTTCTACATGACTTCTTTACGGGGGCATCAATGGTTGCCACCAGCAGTAAGAGGGTTAATTTGTCCCTAGTGATTGTACGATATTCACGATATACACTTACTTGTAATGTATTTTATGATGGTTGATTATTTTCTAAAGTAATGCTTTTTCTCGCATACTAGTATTCCAGACATCTTTCACAAAATAGTCAAAATAATGTTGTTCTTGTGGTGTTCTATGGTTCTAGTTTTTTTTAAAGATAAGAATGGCGTACCCGAGAACGAATGGTTTGTTTCCTCAGCTACAGAAGTGTCTGTGTCTGTAAGATGATCGTCTTCCCACGTCTCTAGAACAGTTTACCTCTTTGGATGTTCTTTGGAAATATTTACTAAATTACTATATTCCTGATGCATGGGAGAATGAATCCTGCTATGATGTAAAACAATAAAGCAATAATTCACTATACAAATTATATATGCAATAATTAGAATATGTAATTTCAAAATTTGGGATGCTTTCTACAATTTACTATAGATCTATTCATACTCTGTATTTTTAACAGCTGAATACTGTTCAATTTACATGTGTTAACTTTGAAATATTCCAGTATGAAGAAATAAATGACTGAAGTAAAAGAACCATGATTGGTAGTTTTATGCTGGCCGCACTTTAGCGATTTCCACCGCTGATTTTGGTCGGCCGACGGAAAATCGCAGGTGTGCGCTGGCTGGCGACTGCCATTTTTAGTCTCGCCGACTGATCGCACAATATCTAGCATGTTTTGATATTTGGAGCACCGCACACTAGGCGATCAAAATCGGCGACGGCAGTCGCTAGTGTGTGGCCGCTATACACCACACATGTTGAATATCACAATTTGTATTACCACTTACTGTGTAGGCAAATCTACTGCTTCATTATTCTATATCATGTCACACACATAGCATTTGATGTACAATATACTTTTAATAATAAAAAATATACTATTTTCAGCACTGCTTTAGTTGAAACTTTTATTTGATCGTCACTTTGTAAGGAAGATCACACAGACCGGGATAAAAAGAAAATATCTTGTGATGACTCATGTAAAGAATAGACAACAATGAGTACAGATGCTAGTCTGTTGAAAAATATCTTGAACATGTAACAGAAAGAAATTAGGAATCATTTGTCACAGGCATGGTGACACAACATGGGCTCAGGTAGGACAAGTATCTCTTTGATCTAATGGACATACATTAGGCAAGATGATATCCTTATTCCTTCATCTACTAGATATCCTTTGTATCTACTGGGTATTAAGCAAGACTGCTTATTAGTAGTATATACCATACTGGATATTAGGCAAGACGATATCTAGTTTATACCGAATATCTGGTAATATGATAGATGTTGTTGGTATTGACTGAATATTTGCCAAGATAACATTATTATTCTGGATATCAGGCAAAATAACATCCTTAATATCTACTGTATATCAGGCAAGATAACCTTAATATATTCTGGATATCGGGCAAGTTTATATTGTTAATATCTGCCGACTACTGGGCAAGATATGATTTGAGCAGAACATAAAATCTAGACTTTGAACTATAATATTCCAGGTCATATCAGGTGATTAGACATCAAAAGTTGTTCCCCCTTCTATTGCATTAAGCCTTGTTGGACCCACGCTTGATGTGAGGCTCACAATGGAGGTATCACCCACTTCCTATGTCATGAGCCGTAGATTAGCTACATCGCTGTTAGTCAAACATTTGTAGCAGAGATACCTGTACAAGCCCAGAGATGCTAACAAATATATTGTACTTACCAACCTTTAACGAAAGCAAATAATGATTCTCTCAGAATTATGGACCCACTTTTTAAAATCAAAAACATTTCCTGCAATCTTCTGAACACAAGGTTATTAGTGTTGTCGTTTTAAAAAAAGTTAGTAAACTTTTTTTTATCAAAGTGTTACAATTTTCATCTTTCCCTAGTGATGTTTTGTCCAAAAGAGCAAATCTACAATGATTTGAATAATTTTCTTTATCATTATTCAAAACTGGCAATTGCCACATTATCTTCAAAGTTAATATATAACTACCCACCATTTCATTTCCAGCCAAATTACCCATGCATTACCAGGGAACTGCAGCATACATCCATTGAAGTGAATGTCAGTACCTTTCCAATAAGTGCCCCTCTCTTTGTGCCCCCCATTATTGATTGCCATTAGGGAATTACTTTTTTCCCCTTATTACAACATTATTCCCCAACTGCAGAAGTCTGCAGCATATGAAGGGAACGAGGAGGGATACTGCGCAGATCATATGCTATTAATTGGCTAGAATGTGCCAACCATCATTGGCCATACATCAAAATAATCGCCAATTGTCTTTGTTGAAAAATCATCTTGCATAATGTGGTATTTTCAAAGGGTATTCCTTGCTAATACTGGCACATTGTGTGCAATTTATCATTGCTGTTTTGACGGCAGTTGTTTGTCCCGTCCAGAGCTCTCGTCACTTCTATTCAAGTAGATGGAGGATTCACGCTGTGATGTTAAACATAAAATCGCTCTCACTGTATGCGGCTTGGTGCTGACTGATTCCACTGTTTCTGTAACTGAGTACCGTAATTGAGTTAATGAGTTGAGGTTTTATGCAATTTCCAACAAGAGTTTGGAAGTGGTGGGAGGAAAACCTGAGACATCTTGGTGTTACCGTAGGACCCTATGAGCCATTGCTGATTCAGATATTAATACATTAATGCCAGTAACTGTACACTTGGTATAGATATGTTGCATCACAATAATCCCTGAATATGAAACTGGTCACCACGTGGAGGCGACTGGGATAGGAATCAAACTCGGACATTTAGGTTTGTTGTCCAAAACCTTCAGTGAGTAACTAGACACAATATTTACTTTGTACTATCTGCATAAGCCATAGAAATGTGTAATTAATTACTTAATTTAACCTTATTGATACTGTAGGTAAGTAAAGATGCCCAAATAATAATTTATTTTATTGTTGGTAAAAAATGTCAATTAGAAAAAGCATATATTGATATAGTAAATGTAATGGTTCTACTGGAATGAATAACAAAAATATGAAATTATATCTATATCTCTTAAAAAGTGTTTTAAATATAAATGAAATGTTACATAATGTACATATAACAATATAAGATAAATTACGATGTTTTAAAATGTCTACAAATACAATAATTTAAACATGATATACAGTATAATATCTAGCTATGTTTTGGTGTGTTTAAATTTGTTTACAGTATTTTAAAGCATTTTTCTTAGAGATTTAGCTTTGGATTCATTTGATTATTTACATGAACATTACAAACTAGAAACTTTAA
This sequence comes from Lepetodrilus galriftensis, assembly GCA_032361785.1. Taxonomy (NCBI): domain Eukaryota; kingdom Metazoa; phylum Mollusca; class Gastropoda; order Lepetellida; family Lepetodrilidae; genus Lepetodrilus; species Lepetodrilus galriftensis. The sequence goes on along the minus strand of JAUTBZ010159332.1, from coordinate 15,947 downwards.
ATTATTAAATCAAAATTTGAATTAAGATTGAAACTTACGGTAGTATTAATTTTAACTGAAGAATATCAGACTTTACCAACACCCGAGATGCCCGAGACACCCAAGACACCAAAGTTACATCATCAGTCCAACATTATTTATTTCTCAATTCAAAGCAATTACAAGGACAATAAAAGACAGTTATACGAATATTAAATTTTAATATCTTTCTAAGTGCATTACGAACGAGCTGAACTAATTTCTGTTGGCTTTGATGAAGGCTTTTTGATGTCTAAGAAACCACAAAATTTGCATTGTTTATTAACTTTTAAAACAGACAGCATGTTTATGACCAGCTTTATTTAGTAAAGCATTGAAAAGCGACGATCTTAAAGTGATAGTCAGAATTAAATTATCGTATCCAATGTAACAAAACTTAATCTCGGCTGCGGTTTCGCTAATTAAGATATCACGTGCATCTGCCGTTTTCATTAGGGTTGAGAATTCATTATTTAATTTCGAATTGTGTCTTTTCAATCTTTGATTAAAGTGCTCATCTTAATTGTCATTACAGTACGATTGTGGTGTAGCTGATAGCTCCAGCAAACCCAGCACATTCTCCTTGAAATACATTAAGCTACAGGACACAAAAGCCGAGATTTAATTATTGTGAGTGTATTGCCATTGATGTTCTAGCAAAATACATTTTATTAAATGTATTTAAATGTTGATACTGTAACCCAATTTCAATTTGTTTTTAAAACTTATATTTTAAAAGCTATAAATAAAGCTAAATATTCCTATATCAGAAAAGAACATTTGTGCAATTTCCAATTGCCATATTTCTCCTATCAATTTGAACCTTCTAATTATTGGTCGAACAAAAACATTTTGCAACCCTAAAAATACGAACATGCTCATTTTCTTTCAAATGGTATTTTTCTAATTATTCAAACAATAATTTTTCCAACAAAATTAATATTAATATTTAATAACAAATAATTCTGTGATTAATTTGTGTTTGGACTATTAGATGAATCATCCAATCTTCCGACAAGATGATAAACAAGTACATGTTCTTTTAAAAGAATACAAATATCTTCAGTATTTTCTCTATAGCACACTAGTGTGTAATGTTTGCTTCAGAAGTTCATGAAAGTCTGGGTTCAATTCTGTACCTTTGACCTCCTATCATTCTTGTTTTCAGGAAAGTTTAAAACTTGTTATGCTCTGCTAACAGCTTCTCACCCTAACATCTGTACACATGGACTCATATGCATAATTATATTATAGTCGACCAAACAGATTCTGTTTCAAGTGACACACTTTGTGAACACATGATCATCCTATAGCACTAGTGTTACACAAACACAGATCATCCTATAGCACTAGTGTTACACAAACACAGATCATCCTATAGCACTAGTGTTACACAAACACAGATCATTCTTCATTATTTAACAGGCATGTTCAGTAATTTGTCAGCCAAATGGATCATTTCCCAAGACACTCATTTCGTACCTATCCAAACAATAAATAATTCTTAAGCATTCCAGGTAAAGAAAACAGATCCGTGAAAGTAGAAACAAGGCATGTAGATCAGGACTGCTGTATATGAATAAGAAAACAAACTTATGAGAGAGTCTTATTTTTGTTTAATATCATACAATGCATAATAGTCAGACATAAATAATGACATCACAAAAGGACTTGTATAGAACAATGTCATGATTCAAGAAGAGATTCTGTATACATGTACCTGAAAGACATAATTTATTAAATTGACAAAATGTACTTTACTTATTATAATTGCAAACAAATCCTTGTTTATTTTTTGATGGATTTTACCCTTGGTTTCATTCAGACCTATGTTCAGATACAACATTACATTTGTTGAAATGTGTTTACAAATCTTAGAAATTCTCATTTCAAGTTTTGAATGCACAAAACAGAAGGCACTATTTAGTTCAATACTTTATCATTTGTTAGCATACCGTACTTATCAGACAGAACGAGAATACTATTTTACAATTTGCAGTTGTCATTTGTACAAAAGGGATTACTAATCTTGAATGTAACCCCTGGTATACTGCTATATACCAGTGTTCTTTTTAAAAGCATTAACATGTGGGAGATATATATACAGTGTACACAAACAGAATGTAGAACCAAGTAATCATTCTATTAATCTATTTCCAAATGTAATCCATTGGTAAAATGAGAAATAGTGCAATAGAAAACAATAAATATTTTAATAATTTTTACTTTTTTGAAGGAATAATTTCCTCTTTTAATTATAGGTAAAAGATAAAACCTCCCACTAATATATTATATAAACGATTAACTAGTGGAATTTAAATAGGAACATTAAAAAAAATCCAGAAAAACATATTTGATTTTTAAAAGAAAAATAATATTCCAAATGTCCCAACAATATAAAATGACTGTAACAAGTACACTTTAAATATTAATACATTTACATTAGGGGGATAGATTAATGCATGAAGATGATGTTACCAACATTTAGGTAGGTTTAAGAAACTATTTGATATTAATATACCATAAACTTACGAACCTTAGTGCACAGAATATAAGAAAGTAAAGAATATGTATTTACAATCAGGGTATTTCTCTATCACATATTTCTTAAATGTCATCACAAGTCTTGTAGACGTGTTCTGTACATGCCGTTACTGAGTATTTTAGAAACAATCAGTATCAAACTTCAGGCCTTTTAAGGCTATTGCTGATTTGCATGTACTATTGTTATAACATGCCGTCAAAGCTCAGGAATCACATACATAATATGTACAATACATGTGATATAATGTGTTAAACATGTTAAACCTTGCATTTATTTATTTCCATTATTAATTAATTTTAAGCTATAATAGCATATCATGTTTATTGAGTTGCAGCCAATGAAAGAACAGAATAATAATGACATAAGGTAATGTGTTAAACCTTGCATTTTTTCTTTCCATTATTAATTAATTTTAAGCTATTATAGCATATCATGTTTAATGAGTTGCAGCCAATGAAAGAAAAGAATAATAATTACATTTCAGATATAATGTGGTAAACCTTCCATTTTTCTTCTTTCCATTATTAATTAATTTTAAACTATTATTAGCATATCATGTTTATTGAGTTGCAGCCAATGAAAGAAAAGAATAATAATGACATTTCAGATATAAGGTAATGTGTTAAACCTTACATTTTTCTTCTTTCCATTATTAATTAATTTTAAGCTACTATAGCATATCATGTTTATTGAGTTGCAGCCAGTGAAAGAAATGAATAATAATTACATTTCAGTAATAATAATGTGGGTGAATATGGAGTTTACCGTCACTGCAGGAATCTTTCACCCATTTACAATGATATAATAATAAGTAATAAGATATAAATAGAGTAAACTGCAAAAAGAAAATTAAAGTTAAAAAATGAAAGAAATATGGACCTCTCCCGTAATTTAAAAATACCTGTGTTTGTCCTATGGTAGGTAAATGTTTATTATTCAAATGTTTATTATTCCTAAAATTGATGAAAGGAGAGCCACAATTATTAAGAAAATATTATTGAATGAATTTTGCCAGAATTTAATTGACTTCAGTTATAAATTCAAAGGAAGCAAACATCATCAATTAAGGTCAAACATCATCAATTAAGGTCGCTAAAAATTACATAAAATACAAAATTACTGTAAATTCCTATTTTGGATGAAAATTATTGACGTGGAAAAGTTTAATGTTAATTTTTTTTATTAACATACCAGTAATCTTTATTTAACTAAGCATCCATGGTAGCACAGAAAATTGTATGGATCTTCTCATTTCTTATCCAGTAACATGCCCCGAGATTACGAAACTTTTCATAAAACATCATGCAAATTTTGAGATTGTAATGAAATTGTACTCAGAAAGTTTTGTAATCTCAGGGCCAGATTATTGTGAATTATTACTCGGAGAACCGTCTTCTCCAGTAGTATAGAACAACAGAAGAGGCCCCGAGATTATGAAACTTTCTGAGTACGATTTCATGCTCAAATTCAGATTTGTTATGGAGATTTGTGAACAAAACTTTGAGTAGAACATTAAATAATACTCAGAAAAGTTTCGTAATCTTGGTGCCTGGCTTCCGTATGTATGTATCACATTTTAAAAACTCATTATTCACAACTGTATTGTACATAGGCAAACATCAGCCAAATTTACATATAAATAGGTAAGCTCTTTACAAAGATTTCTCACAGTGCTTCATCAAGTGCATGTCCTGTACAATGATACGATTCAATGAGATTCCAATATAAAAACTGTCCATGTTAAAGATAGATCGGTTTTCGTGGGTCGCCACACTGTACCGGTATATATAATATACATGTACACAGGGAAGAGATGTTAGCTTGGAAATAAGTCTGCTGTCCGTGTGGAGAAATGGGAATGGAGAAACAGCAACTGTCATGGACACCGATCACGTGGTTTTAGTACCGAGGAAATACACACATTTTTACGGTATTAAGAGACACAGGATATTTTTTGGGTCACATTCAGGGCCAAGCGGAAATCCACGGGTGAGTTTTGACATGGCAGTGGGATGAGGTGTTTATTGCACTGTCCCTGAACGCTCGGCTACAACACAAAGTGCTGAGGATGGTTCAATGGCTGAAGTTCGCTGGAGTCGGCAAAATGCATGTTTCGTAAAATGTCCATGCGGCCGATATTTTTCAGGGCTTGTATTAACACCCCAACAGTGGCAGAATCACTCTTGCTCCAGTCCTGAATCATATGCCGCACCGGAACTATGGAATCTTGCTTAGATTTGGATTCAAACCCGGATATTTTCCTAGTGTTGAAACCTGAAAGATGAAGAAAATATATTATGAATATGTACGCATGGTATCAAATTATTTTCTTCTGAGAACATATATATGCATAAAATTAAACTATTGCATAATAATAATAATAATAATAATAATAAATAATGATAATAATAATACAAAATAATAATAACCATTCATATAGCATAAACATCCAAAGCGATTTTGGAAAACTTTGCAATCGTCAAAACTAAACATTTGCTGTTTGATCAACCCAGTAAACGTTTTGGTTTGTGGATTACTATTGCCCTAGTACTCCTGTACATGCCAATCTTCTATGTGGTTCAGGTTATCATTGTACAATATAATTCATATTAAACTTTACTATATTTTATTCTTATTTAATTCCAATACTATTAGTTACCAGCGTGATTTCCAGGGTGTACAGGTTTTTATAAGCTGAAATTTCTCGTAGGCCCCATGTATTTTAAAATGGAAAATTTATATTGCTGCATTTAGTGAGTACTAGTATACCAGACAAAAATAATTCCATTCAGAATAATTACTGGTATAAGATCTCAAACCATACTATAAAAAATATAGTTTATACATGTTTGTACAAATATTCTATTACGGTAAGTACCTTTTATTGCATTAAGAATTTCACATACATCAAATGTGATTTATACTACTTTCAAGAGTCTGCTCTATAAAGAATGTTAAAAGAAATATTAAATGCGAAAACACTGTAAACATCAATTCAGAAAATAAATGGTACCAATTTATTAGTCTCATTTTATATATATTTTTTAATGCAATAGTGATTACTCATAAAACTATATATTGTGTGGCTATCTCTGTGATCACAGGCCGGGATTAGATCAGCGTTGGCAGACAGCAATTTGTCTTTCATCGGCCATTTGTACGTGGCTCATACTGATAACTCTGTGACAGTGAAAAATGTCTGCAATACACCGAGCTTTGTAAATATATGCTTTTCATGTCTACCTTTGACTGCTTCTATACACCCTATGAATGCCTCAATCTGATTCACTCCAGTTAGTCATCACTTACAATTATTTTATTGCTCCTGGCTTCTAAAAGCCTATGGATATTAAAATAAACAATGCGGACAGTATTCTATAGGCTGTATTTTTATGATTTTAACTGACTTGGGGGAAGGCTTTTTATCCCCTGCCCGGGCCCAGCTGTCTGTGGAGACGGGGAGGGGGGTTGGGGGTGGGGGGTGAGAGA
>JAUTBZ010159321.1:0-11073 GCA_032361785.1 Lepetodrilus galriftensis | reverse complement strand
AGAGTCTGACCGAATATTCAGATAGACGTTTGATTGTGCTAAAAATCGTTCAATATCAAGGCTTTACGCGTAGATCAAGGTTGCCCCTTTTTCAAGCGTAAAATCGTCTGCTGATTTGATCAGACTCTAAGCACCTCTAATTTTTTTCAAGCTTGGTTTCTGTAATTTTAATCATTAAGCTGACCTGAGAGATCTCCATACCTTCTGGCGGTATGGGCAAGCTTTCAATTTTTATAGCCGCTTCAGGAATATCAATCAGCTGACCATCTGTTTCGCGGTAAAAATGATGATGTTGCTTCATATTGGTATCAAAGTAGGTCTTTGCCCCTTCAACAATCACTTCGCGTAGCAAACCAGCCTGGGTAAACTGATTTAGAGTATTGTAAACTGTAGCGAGGGAAACAGGTATTTGCGCGATAACAGCCTTATCAAACAACCATTCAGCCGTTACATGACGGTTTTCGCCATCAAAAAGCAGTTCACCAAGTGAAACGCGCTGGCGTGTTGGACGCAGTCCTGCTATCTGAAGCTGTTGATACACATCTGCCATCACACTTGATACCTTAAAATATTTGATCCTGCTTCCAGTCATCACGCTTGTGGCAAGGGGACTATGTCAATGATTGGGCTATGGCCTCAGTATAACACCATATGCATACATGCCACCATATTTTTCTTTGGTTAGGGCTAATACTGGATCATAGCTTTGTGGTTGATGTTACCATTTACGGGCTTTGGCGACCCGTGTTGGCACAAAACTATCTCCGCGTGAAGAATCAAGAAACCACTCTTGAATATAAGCCCAAACTCGCACCATCCGCATAAACACAGAATTAAATGTGCCATATCCGGCGCTATAAGGCAGATATGAGATAAGGTGCCATTGTCGCGTAATTGCCAGGGAACTGAGAAAGATAATGACATCAACAAATAAAAAAGAAAGCTGCGTCATAATCAGAATCGTAATCGCAAACAAGCCGTAATAGGTAAAAAGATAACCAAGGTAAAAGGGATAAATGACAGCAGAAATCACTGAAAAGAACAGAAAATCCCATTGGTGAAAGGTTTCACTGGCCTGAAAGTCATGTCGAAACGGGTTCATTAAGCGGCTGTGCTTACGGTAGCGAATACGAATGCTATCACGTTCCCAGCGCAAACGCTGCCGAATAAGCACAAAAAGGGAAGTAGGGACGGCAGTATGGCATTGGGCATCAGCAACAAAGCGAATTTTCCAGCCATTTGTCCGCAGGCGCATCGTCATATCGAAGTCCTCACCGCCGCCAACATCCATGTCACCCAATTCATCAAGCGCAGTACGTCTAAAGGCCGTAAACGCGCCTGAAAGACATGTCACCTGATTAAACATTTGCTGTGTGCGCCGTCCTACTGAAATCGAGACGAGATATTCAATAACCTGAAACCGGGTGAGGAGGTTAACCTCACCATTACGCGGAATAATATTGCCTGAAGAAGCGCCGAGTTCAGGATCGTCAAGTAAAGGCTGAATAACCCTTTCCAAGGCTGTCCGCTCTAAAGAACTGTCACAATCAATATTAATCAGGATGTCACCGCGGCTATAGCGTTTGCAGAGATTGAAGGCAGCAGATTTGCCGCAGCGCAAGTCTGTGCTGATAATACGGTGGGCGTATCCCTTCCGCACGAGGCCAGCGGCAATTTCAACCATGTTATCTGTCGAGCCATCACTGACAATGACAATTTCAAAATTCTTGAGGGATTGCTCATGGAGTGAAACAACACATTTTTCGATCACGTCTGCTTCATTATGGCCAATGACGAGAACGCTGATAGAAGGACGTGTTTTGTCAGCGCTTTGCATTTCTAGCTTGGTCAGGGCTTTATTGTCTGTTTGGGTATGGGTTGTTTCGCCGATAAAAGCGGCTGCCCTGCCTTTAAAGGTCATGGCAATCGCCAAGGCTACAAAAAGCAAGGCATAACGTGGCACCTCAAACAGTAGCGTGTACCAAAACAGATGGATTAACGTTTCTAAACTCTGGCTGGTAAGATAAAAATAGCCATCAGTCAGATCAAAGTTATTCATATGATAACTCACTATTATCAAAAAACCTGATAACAATTCCTAGATCATGACTGATCTCATGTTGACAGCGCTCTAGAAAAGTAGATTTTTCATCAAGGATTGTGTCTTTGCTGGTTTCTTTCAGGAGAAGATAATCATGGAGCACGCCCTTCACAAACAGATCATGCTCACGAATTGTTGCGCGTAAATTATCCTTTAATCTGTCCCGCAATTTATCAAACCCGTCTTTGCCAAGTTTGTCTGTCAGCTCCAGCGTTTTGGTATAAGAAATTTCGATAAGAACAAAAGGATGGATGCCTTCATTGCGTGAGGGGGCAATGCCAAGGCGTAAACCAATAATCTCTTGTTGCACCTTGAGCGGTAGTTGGCTTACCTTGAGAAGGTTTTCGCTTTGCAAGAGTGGCTGCTCTTGCATCGCATCAAAACTATGCAATAAATATTCTATACCCTTGTCATTGAGAAAATAGTCATAATGACGGATGGTTTCCATGGTTTCGCTATCTTGATGAGCCTGACAGTCCAGACAAAGAAAGCCAACAGAGGCAGTTGAATGCGAGTCGTCACAGTCATGACAATGCATGACAATGCCTGATTTTTCATAATCTGAACCATAGTGCAGCAGATGCTGATTACATTTAGGGCAAACCAGATCCCGGTTTTGGGTATAGTCGCTTTCAGGCCCTTGCCAGCCACAGGTGAAATGATGAATAATTTGCAGTTCTTTAATGTCGGCGCTACGGCAAGTCATACATTCCTCGCGCACATTCAGCCGTGAAGAGCCGCAACTGTTACATTGGTGTAAACAGTCAAAAAACTTTCGAGAGAGATAGCCTTGTTTATAAAGCTTTAGGGCTATTTCAGAGGCATTATCTATTGGTGCAAATGGACTATGGCTGACAGCGAGCTTGCTCATTGGATCATAGATCAGGTTTAAGTCCTGATTGCTAACATACATCCAGGAGAGCAAACGATAACAATCTCCCTTATGCTTTTGCACGGCATAGGGTATTTCATCTTTTTTGGCATTAAAGGAGAATACAAGTTCCTGTATCTTGTTTTTGACTTCAGGATTTGCGCTTGGATCTCCGACAATAGAGAGATCCGCAAAGTCTTTATATTTTCCTGTTAAATCAATAACAGGTTTCAAGTGGTTGGTGCTGTAACGTCTATGCTTTTTACAATCAATCAAATCCTCTGGATTCCGGATAACAATAAAATTTTTGTTAATTCCGGTCAGTGCAACTTTTTTATCGTTTGACTGTTTCCTGTGCCGTAACATAGTGCGCTGTATCCTAGAGCATAATCAAGATAAGTAGAATCGGCTTATCTGGTTAAAGTATGCGACCAATAAGGACTCTGGAGCAAAAAATGATCAAAATTAAATGCATTTTTCTCAAGAGAATGGTTTTTATCGTTTAGGGTAGGTGATTCTTTGTTAAGGACTGGTAAACGGTTAGTTTTTGAGGTTGATATTTATAGCTTTTTTACGTTTCATGTTTGATGGCTGTTATTCAGAAGGGCTAAATAATGATAGAAATTGGGTTGTAAATCTGTCACTATCAAAGAAACAAATATAGTACAAACTTAGGATCAGGATAATTTTTTATGAAAAACAAGCACTTCTTGTTTGGTGTTGGCGCGCTGGCTGGTGCCATGATTGTCAGTCTCTTGCCAGCTTATAGCTTTGAGAAAATGAATGGCTGTTTTGTTGCAAGCAGCAATTGTGAGGCTTTTCGCTCCATCAGAAAAAAAACAAATCCAGGTCATATCAGGCTAGAGCCGGGTATTTCTTATCGGCTAAAAGGTAAGAATAAAATAGCCGCAACGCATTATCAACTCAGGATTGATGCGCTAAAAGTGCCTGATCGGTGGGTTAAAATCTCTTGTGGTAAGGTGGTTGCGCATTGCGCCGCTGAAACAAAGAAGAGCATGGCTTCTCATAAGCGCGAAAAACCGTATAAAGGCAAGCGTTACACTGGCCGTGGCGGTAACAAAGCAGGCGGTAATGGCCATTATTTATTTGCAGTGAGCTGGGAACCAGCTTTTTGTGAGAGCCACCGTGACAAGGCAGAATGTAAGTCTATGACAGCACAAAGTTTTGATGCCACACATTTGTCACTCCATGGTCTGTGGCCGCAGCCGCGCAATAATGCTTATTGTAACATTGGTGTTGGGCAAAAAAGCTTGGACAAACGCCATCGCTGGAACAGCCTGGAACCGCTGAAAATTACAGGCGAAACAATGGAAATCTTGCGTAAGGTGATGCCGGGTGTTAAATCTAATTTGCAGCGTCATGAATGGGTAAAGCACGGCAGTTGCTACAAGGACGGCGCTGCTGAAACCTATTTTAAGGATTCGATTGCCTTGATGAAGGAACTTAACGCTTCAGCTGTCAAAGACCTGTTCGCCAACAATATTGGTAAGCCTATTACGGCAACGCAAATTCGCTCTGCTTTTGACAAGGCGTTTGGGGTTGGAAGCGGCACTAAAGTTAAGGTGCGCTGCGATAAAAAGGGGCGGTTTATTTCTGAACTTTGGATTAATCTTAAAGGTTCGATAGAGCAAGGCGGTTCTTTGAAGGCATTGCTTGCCCATGCAAAACCAGCAAGGAATAGCTGTCAAGGCGGCGTTGTTGATCCTGCGGGTTACAAATAACAGCCTCTTCCCAAACAGACAGGACAGGGAAGGGAATTTAAAATGTTGCCCTTTTGTGGGGCAACTGTGCTATAGTAAAGCCATGCCCTTTACTATAAAGATCGCAAAGGCCAGGACACTTTTCCCAGGCCGCTATATCACACCAGTTACAGTCTTCTTAAAAGATGTTTTTTGGTGTAAGAGAAGGGTAGAAGAGCCAAACTAACACTATTCTTTGAGAAACAATAAAACCTCATGAGCCTTGCCTCCAAAAATACCAATGCAACTCCCAAGAAACGGTCTGCGGATCGAACCCGCACCCATATTCTGGATATTGCCTATCAGGAAATGTATCAAAAGGGCTTTCAGGGATTGCGTGTTGATGAAGTTTTGGAAAAAGCAAAACTGACAAAAGGCGCGTTTTATCATCATTTTTCCTCCAAGCAAGAACTTGGTTTTGCAGTGATTGATGAAGTGTTGTCAGGTTTTTTTCAAGTCTTCTGGATTGATGCTCTTGAACTGTCTGTTGACCCTGTTGAAACCATCAAACTTTCCATGAAAAATATGTCAGATGTTCTGGGGCAAAATTTTGTAACTTTGGGATGCCCTCTGAATAATTTGTCGCAAGAAATGTCCTATTTGGATGAGGGCTTTCGTTCCCGCATTACTGTTATTTATAAAAATTGGCGTCACTGCCTTGAAGAAGCCTTTGAGCGCGGCAAAAAAGAAGGCACAATCGGTCTGGATATTGATGCCAAGACCACTTCCTTGTTTATTACGGCCTCTATTGAAGGCTGCATTGGTATGGCAAAATCTGAACAGGATCAGGAAATGCTGTTTAGCTGTATTGGTGAGCTGTTTTCCTATCTTGACGGCTTGCGGCCTTAAGCGGCTGCTTTTTTTGGGCGTTCTGCCCTTATTGCCTTTCCTGACCCTTCGTTGTGCGTTCCCTCTTCCCATCATATGAGATAAAATCATGAAAATCATCCATAGTGCGGACTGGCATCTTGGCCGGGTGTTTTTGCAAATGCGGTTACTGAGTGAGCAGCGTCTGTTGCTTGATGGTTTGGCAGACTGGATGAAAGAGCAACGACCAGACTTGTTTATCTTGGCGGGTGATGTGTTTGACAAGGTCTATCCAGGGCGTGAAGCTATTGACCTTTTTGGTCATTTTCTCAACCGCATTTATAGTGAGACAAGCTGTTCTATTGTGGTGATTGCTGGCAATCATGACAGCGGCGAGCTGATTAATCTGGCTGCCATGTTGCAAGACCGCTCACGGGTGTTGGTTGCTGGCACATTGGAGCATATTGCGGGCGTTCCGTTAATCCTTGACGATCAAGAGGGGAAGGTGGCTATTTCTGCCTTGCCTTTTGCGGATGTTTACGGGGCAAGGCAATATTATCAGGATAAATCTATTGCCAGCGTTGAGGATGTGCTTAGGGCGCAGGTGGAAGAAGCCCGCGCTAAGGTGCCAAAAGGCGCACGCTGGATCATTACCGCCCATGGTTTTGTTCAAGGCTGTTCCAGCAGCGAGTCAGAACAGGTTTTGGATAAGATGGGGGGCATTGAGACTGTGCCGCCAACAATCTTTGACGGGGCGCATTATGTAGCGCTAGGGCATTTGCACCGCAAGCAAAAAATTGGCGGACAAGAGCATATTCGCTATTCTGGCTCGCTGATGCGCTATGGTTTTGATGAGCTTGATAAGCAAAAAACCGTTGCTTTGGTTGATATGGATCAGCAAGGCAGCGTAACAGTGCGGGAGTGGTCATTAATACCCGTGCGTGATCTACGCGAGATTGAAGGCAGTTTTGATGAAATAGAGCAAGGCGGTAAAAATGATACAGGTAATGCGGAAGACTATATTCGCTTGCGGCTGCTGGATCAGCACCGCATTCCTGATGCTATGAACCGTTTGCGCAAAATATATCCTAATATCGTCCAACTGGAATGGGTTAACCGTGATGTTCTGGCGGGTAATGAAATGGATGTTGCGCGAAAAAATATCGCCTCCAACAGTCCTGAAGAATTATTCTCATCGTTTTTTGAAGATGTGACAGGGCAGGAAATGGACGAAAATCTCTCAAATGATTTAAAAAAGGGGCTGGCTGAACTGATATGAGACCGCTTAAATTATCACTGCAAGCTTTTGGCCCTTTTGCCAACCGGTTAGATGTTGATTTTCAAACCATTGGCGGTGCTGCTCTATATGGTTTTTATGGGCCAACGGGCAGCGGCAAAACCTCTGTGCTTGATGCGATTTGCTTTGCGCTGTTTGGCGAGTCTTCTGGGGGAGAACGCGAAGGCGGCCAGCTGCGTTCGGATTATGCCTCGCCAAAAGAGGAAAGCTTTGTCAGCCTGATATTTTCTGTTGGCAATAAGCGTTATTTTGTTCACCGCATTCCAGATTATGAAAAAAAGAAATTGCGCGGCGAAGGGACAACCCAACAAAAACATGAGGCCTGGCTGTTTGATGTGACAGGGATTGCTCTTGAGGATATTGGGCTAGATCATGAAGTTGGTATTTTGCTGGCAGAAAAAAAAGTTAGCCTTGTCAGGGATAAGGTTGTGGAAATTTTGGGTTATCGTGCGGCGCAATTTCGTCAAGTTGTGATGTTGCCGCAAGGTAAATTCCGTGATTTTTTGGTGGCCAATAGCAAGGCACGTTCTGAAATTTTGCGCAATTTGTTTGATATGTCCTTGTTTAGAAATCTGGAAACGGTTCTGGCAGAGAAAAGTAAAGGCTTGCGCGAGGAAATACAAAATGTTTCAGCGCTACGTGATGGGATTTTAGAGGCATCTGGTCAGGAAAGCATTGAAGCTGTTCTAACATTGCGTACAGAGCAAGAGCGCGAGATTGAAAGCTTGCAAAAAGTCATTACAGAAAAAGAAGCCAGCTTTTTGTCCGTGAAAAAAACTGCGGAAGAAGGGCGCAAACTAGAGGAAAATTTTGCCGCGTTGGCCAAGGCGCAAAAACAGCAGCAGGCGTTAGTTGAACAGAACGCGGCAATCAAGGTTCTGGAAGAGAAGCTTATTGCAGGGCGCAAAGCAATGGCAATCCGCCATATTGCAGAAGCATTTGTGCAGGCAGAAAAAGAAAAGCAAGCTGCTGACGAGGAACTCGCTCTTGTTGTTAAAGAGAAAGACGAAGCCCTGAAAAGTCATGATAACCTTGAACAATTGGTTAAAGAGAGTGAGCAACAACAGGGGAAACGCGAGGAGCAGGGCGCACAAATTCGTGAAAAGACCCGTTTTCTTACAATTTTGCAAGAACAGGAGCCGTTGATTAAGGTTCTCAAAGAGCTGCATAGTCAAAAGGATAGTCTGACCAAAGAAGCCGCTTCTGTAGAGGGCAAGCTTGAACAATGCGCCAAGCAGCATAAAACAGCGCAAGACAAGGTGAGTTCCCTAGAAAGTAGTGCGCAAAGTCTGGCACAAAAGAAAGCTGCTGTGGCATTGCTGGAAATTCAGCTTAAGCAATTTCAAACCGTTGACAGTAAGCGTCAGGATATTGCAAAAATAAAGCAAAAGATGAGCGCTGCCCAATCGGCTTGGGGGCAGGCTGAACAACAGTTTGATAAAAAAACAAAGATTTTTAGTCAGCTTGATCAAGAATTTCGCGATTCACAAGCAATTGTTTTGGCGCAAAACCTGGTTGAGGGGACGCCATGCCCTGTTTGCGGCGGAAAAGACCACCCAGAACCTGCGCATCAGCACAGTCTGGTCGCTATAAGCGAAGCAGAGTTGGGACAGAGCAGAATGGCGCTGGAGAAGGCTACAGAGCAGCTCCATAAAACAGCGCTGGATTTGAAGCAGTTTGAGAACCAGTTAGCTTTTATTGAAAAAGATTATGAGAGCTTAAACAGTGCGCTTGACCCTGCCTTAACGGGGGACGGTTTGCAGGGTTTATTGGACAAAGAAAAGGCTGCGCTGGTTGCGTTGGAGCAGCAGGTTTCTCAAGCAGAGCATTTTACTCAGAAGTTGGCAGCGCTTGAAAAAGAACAAAATAGTTTATCTGCAACTTTGGAAACGTCAAAACAGCAACTTTCTGCCCTGACTGAAGAGACTATGCGCAAAGATGCAGCGGCTGAGGCTGCAATCAGCGCGATTCCTGAAGGGTTTATAGAGCAGGCCGCTTTGTCAAGTTGGCTGAAAAAAGAAGGGCTTAGCCATAAGGCTGCTATTGCCAGACATGAAAAAGTAATGACGGATTTTCAAACCTTAAAGCAACAACTTGTCTCTTTGCGGGATCAGGAAAAACGCCTGCAAGCAGCACAAAACAACCGTTTAGCAGGTCTGAAGAAAGCACAATTAGGGTTTGAGGAAAGTTTGCAAAAACATGGTTTTTCTAATAAGGAAATCTATCAGCAGGCCTTTATGAAACAAGCTGACCTGGAGGCGGACGAAAACACAATACGGAATTATTATGAGCATTTGAAAGCGGCAAAAGATCATGTAAACCGTTATATTATGCTGGTTGGAGAGCAGGCAGCGCCAAATATTAAAGAGCTTGAACAGAGACTGTCTGAGGCTGAAAAAGCCTTGCAGGATATTAGAAAGCAGTCTGTTGAAGCTGGAGTGAAACTGAAAACCTTGCTTCAGACCTTGGCGCAATATCAAGAGAAAACCAAATTATTTGAAGATTTAGACCAGCGCTACCGGAGGGCAAAAACCTTGGCAGACGTTGCCAGCGGAACAGGGGATAACCAGCGTAAAATAAGGCTGGTTGACTGGTTGCTGTCCAGTTATTTTGATGACGTGTTAAGTCATGCCAATATTCGTTTCGCCCAAATGACCCAAAAACGGTTCTATCTGCGCCGGAGTCAGTCTGTTGCCAAAGGGGGGCGTGCATCAGGTCTGGATATTGAAATTTATGATGATTGGCTGGATGCCAGCCGCTCTGCGGTTTCGTTGTCAGGGGGGGAAAGTTTCCTGGCGGCTTTGGCATTGGCCTTGGGGCTTTCAGATGTTGTGCAGCAAGAAAGCGGCGGGGTGGTTTTGGAAACCATTTTTATTGATGAAGGTTTTGGTCATCTGGATGATGAGGCTTTGGATCATGCCTTGAATGTTTTAACCGGGCTTTCAGGTTCAAACAGGTCAGTGGGGATTATTTCTCATGTAGAAGAGGTCAAGCGCCGTGTTCCTGCTGGTTTTGACATTATTCCTTCTCAGCAAGGCAGTATGATTGTACCAAGAAATCAGCCCTAAACTGTAAAAACAGGATATAATTTTACTATATCCTGCTGCTGTTTGTAGTATAGAGTTAAGATGCGCGCAGCATATCATCACCCATAAAGAGGTGGCTAACATCAGGTCTGTCTTCTACTGGAAAGAGACCATCAAGATCCTGAATCCATAAAAAATTAATGTCAAAGTCTTGGCCAAAGGGCAGGGCGACTTTGATGGCTTCAAGATAAGCTTCTTTTACAGGAATATCACGTTCTGTCTGGACAAAATTAAGATGCTCATCAGCATCATATTCTGAGTGCGGAATAAGGTAGCCAAAGGTGCGGTCATCATCTGGATTTTTGTAAACCTTAAAAACAAGATAGTCCTTTTCTTTAGCGTCCATTCTATTATCAATTATCTTCATCATAAAACTCTTCCTTATTCAGAGTAATGGCAATCACAAAGAAAAACGCTTTCTTGCCATAGGAGAGAGGCAAAAAACTATTAGTGGTTTTGTCTTTGTGAGTAGGTGTTATTACTAATATGGGGAGAGATTGGATAATATCAAGGGGTAGGGGGAAAGTTCTCTAACCAGCTAAAAAACACCCATTGCCGCTAATCCGAAAAGCGCAAATGGTGAATAAAAAAGTGCAGAAATAGAAATTGCAAATCCAATTGGCGGTGATTTAGGATTGTTTGGTGATTTTTTTATTCCCCTTAATACATATTCAATAAGGATAAAGCAAAAGGCGAGAATAAGTGTTGCCAGCAGAAAAGAAACCAGAGGCATTCCGGTTCCAATCCAGGGAATAACACTGCCAATAAAATAAGCTGCATTAAGAGAAATGATATGAGGAATAAGCGTAGATATTGCAAGCGTTAGAGCCATTACAATAAGAGCTGCAAAAACATTATGGGCAATCATATCAAGGCTCAGGCCAGAAAAATAGGCGGCTGGAAGGTATAATAGCAAAACCACAATTGAAAAACGCCGCAAAATCTTGCCAGTGACAACATTCATTATCCCTGCAATGATTAATAAGAGGCTAAAAATACTGCCAGTCATAATCCCAATGAGCATGATAAAACTACCTTTTGGTGTTAGAGTCTGACCGAATATTCAGATAGACATTTGATTGTGCTAAAAATCGTTCAATATCAAGGTTTTACGCGTAGATCAAGGTTGCCCCTTTTTCAAGCGTAAAATC
>JAUTBZ010159310.1:0-11073 GCA_032361785.1 Lepetodrilus galriftensis | reverse complement strand
ACTACTGCTACTACTACTACTACTACTACTACTACTAAGTACAACTACCCAACTACCAATAAAAATAAATATTACTACCAATAGACATAACGGATGAACTATATATTGCCCAGAACAAATATGTATTGTTCATAACTACACCGTGTATCCTAACCATAAATGTGTCCTGGTAGAGGTAGATGCTTCTGAGACTGATGCCCGTAATTGATATTTAAGCCGTGCTTCCTACTAGAAGTCTCCACTGGATGCTTGTTGTGAGCTTTATGTCCTCTATTGGAGCTAATACCAGCACAACGTCCTCGTCTATTGCCCGTCCTATGGTGTATGATCCGTATTGCAGTTTATGCCTTGGTTCCACGCTCTTGCAGGTTATAGTGAGATGAATTATGCCCATCCAGACACGTATATCGATGACCGAGATCTGTTCGCCAAACTCCCCAGGCTTTAATGGTTGTAGACGTGTGCAGGCAAATAGCTTCATTCAATCTTTCCGCTAGATTGTACCTGTTTAGACACACAATACACTTCCAATTAGATCCAGCCATCATTTCCTCTTGTAAATACCATTGCGAGCTTCGCTGGCTAGGTCATTTGTCGTGTTTTAACATTGTATCAAAGGCTAATATGTCTGGGTGTTATAATGTGTTGTGAATTACACTTGAAACTATAATGAACCTTCTTCTTCTTCTCCTCCTTCGTCTTCTTCTCATTTTCCTCCCACCTTCTCCTCCTCCTTCCTCATCTTCTTCTTATTCGTCGTTGTCGTCATATTATGCACAGGAAAACTAGCTTACCTTGGTATTTTCTCCAAAGCTTTACCGACTGTTCACACATGTATGAGAATGGTTTGCTTGCATATCTGCATCTATGCATCATTTCCATAGGTTCTAAGTGACCTGTGAATATATTAGTGTCTGATATCATCATTGCCTGAATATCTACTACCAATGGTTACCGTTCATTGTAAACTACTGTCTTGGCTTGATCTAAACATTATTTGATTCTTTTGAGATCCAAATGTATTCTATATTGATAATAGAAGATGTAAAGACTTGCCAGACTTGACACATCTCATTTTGATTTTAAAGTTATGTCTTAGCCTGTTTTTCTTAATACCTGTTTGAGATGCGATCCGAAGAGGTTCTATATTGACATGGGCGAGCGCAACAACTACTAAATTTACACTATTTTGCAACAATATCCGTCACAGTACATCAAAACTCCAATTTTACGCATAACCGGAAGTGCCAGTCAGAACTGCTCCGTGAGTCCACTAAAGCTACACCTCGACCATCACGGAGGGTTGTGTGTGGTGTACTGGTTCCAGTCTCCAGGGGGTTCATTAGAATGAAAAGACGGCACTGGGTTTATCTCGGGGCTGCGCACAGTGCTAATACCTAGATGATCAGATGTTAGAGTGATGGTTGACTTGTAATAAGACATCTCCTGTGGGTCTGAAACGGAGGTCGCGGGGATGGAGATACCACGCACGTCTTTATAGCACTGTGTTATGTAATATGTTAGACACGACATTGCAACATGCAGAGCATATAGCACGACTGAGTGAAGGTTTGCAGAATTAATTTAAAATGCACGATGTATTACCGGGATATCAGTAATGTCTCATGGATCTGTCTTTGGGAGGAGCACATTCGTAATAACTGTTTATTACTGCAAGTGTAATAAACCACGACTAAACCAGATAAACTAAGAGTGTGTCATAGCCATGCATCACTAGCGCTCTCCGTCTCCCTCCCTATCCCTCCCTCTCTCCATCCCCTCTCTCTCTTTAAAAAGTGTGTATACACGAAACCAGACTCCAAATTATGCTGCACCCCCACAAGCTCTACGGAACTGACAGAGAGATCAGAAACTTTATTGCACCAAGACCCAAACCACGGTACAATTGAAAAGGATAAAATGAGCCAATAAAGGGATGATAATTAACGGCACGTGGTTGGAGGATTAAACATGTTTCACTTCGATTACGTCGGATGTAAGTATTCTCATTACCGCTCAGACACGGCCGTAGATGGGTTTTAACCAGAAAATAAATCGATATCAATTAAAACAAATTACGATTGCATACATGCAAATCATTGTCATTGTCACGAACTTTGCAGCATTACTATTAATTGTACGTACAGTACAGTATTACATCGTAACCAGTGATGGACATGTCTAAATAGCTCCCGTATGTTTGCTGAATATCTAGCGAGGTCGTTATTCGTATGAATAGAATCGTAGATACGTATTACATGTACATACACATATCGTCTAGATGAGTAGTACATGTAAGCGAGTTAGCTAGAACATACCTGTATAAGATTTTACCTTTAGAATGGTATGTGCGTAAGTAATAAAAATGCAAAGATTTGAATAATATTTTATATATATTCTTGACCAATGTTCTTGTCTTACCATGTAGTCCACGTGGTCGACAGTAAACTTATTCAATTTGTAAACTGACATCAATTACGTGCATTCTTTTCTCATGAAACTAATTAGGTTTACAAACACTATTCCAAACTCAATGACATTTTCGAATAATTTCTAAACATGTAAAAAGCTGTTATGTGATAACAACACACTATAGCTGCTTTTATTTATAGACAAGCTCATACAAAAACCATTACTGTACGACATTATAAATAAAATGGATGTGACAACCTCACATTCCTGGAGTCCATAAAGTTCAATTCAGTTCAGCTCAGTCGATCAGTTCTTATTGCGGGTTGTTAACTTAAGAATTAGGACGGTGTTGCCAGCTGGGTGAGTGTACGACGTCAACGACTTTCTGACTGGAGTCTATACACGCAGTCACATACAGTTGTGGCTAGGAATACTTCACATTGATCGTGTATTGATTACACCCTCATTCGTTGTGGGAACTGACCTGTAGATCGAATACAACATCAAAGTCGAGTTCCCGGGAACCGAGCGAATATTATTGTTGTCTGTGGACGATAAGCAACAATTAAATCAGGCCACGTCTACTGCTACGGTTGTAGAAACACACGGGACTCTGTGGAATGTCCGATACACGAGACTGGCAGGCAACCGTACCAATGTCCTTACGTAGTTCCAATCTGACGCCAGGCTTTGTAGGGCTATGTGTGAAGAATATCGTGCAATGGGTAGATCCACTCATATCCACACATATCCACACATATCCGACGTATGCTACTAATCCACTGTCATACGAGCATCTTTAGATTTCATACGAATATTGCAATCCTTGTCAAAGAGGTTTCGTGCCATCAATCAAAATCGAAAATAACATTTACCAAGGACTGAATATTCTGGAAAAACTCATTGATCGTCGTGCGAAGACATCATCTACACTTAGGATTGAACAAAGAGCTTTTATCAAACTCATCTTCCATATTACCATTTTTTAATATATATAATATAATTGTGTGTTTGCATAAGCATGACTAGAAGAGCTTTCTCTTCGACATGGCATTGTAATAGTTTATATAATATTGACTATAGTTAGATCGGGGATTAATCGTTATGATTCCACTCCGTGTCACACTAAAAGGAATCAATTGTTTCTTCATATTTTTCTAATATTGCGGGGCCGTTTACTTCAGAGGAAAACCTCCAATACGTGTAGCGCATTGTGTACAGTTGTACAGTAACTCTGATATACTATGGACTAACTATCAAACACATTACCCTAACCATGGACTAACTATCAAACCCATTACCCTAACTATGACAAACTGTCAAACCCACTACCCTAACTATGGACTATCAAACCCATTACCCCAATTATGGACTAACTATCAAATCCATTACCCTAACTATGGACCAACTATCAAACCCATTACCCTAACTATGGACCAACTATCAAACCCATTACCCTAACTATGGACTAACTATCAAATCCATTGCCTTACTATGGACTACATAAACCCTGCACTATTATACTATATGCGTACACCACTTATGGCTAGAACACTTCTATTGAAGGTATACATGACTGCAGAATTTCTGCATGGGACTTGGTCTAACTGGTAACCTCATAATCTGCAACCCGGCTTCAATAGTGACACCCACCACCCCCACCCAACCACCCACCTCCATCAATAGTGCCACATTGTCATCACTATAGAACTAGACAATATAACTCCGTTGAAGCCAAATGCACATAAAACCCAACAAATGCAAAGAGGAAGTGAATGAATGAGAGTTAATTATTTAGTTTGTTAAAATTTATAAATAATGTTTCCAACAGATCTAAAAGTACAACCAGGAAGTCGGATCGTGTGACGTCATTCAATCAGGACAATGTCCTGTGAGGAGTCAGGGCATCTGTATTGTCCTGTTAGATGCCACAAGTGATTCTGTAATATAGTATTGTTATTGTATCTTTGATATACCGTATGCACTATCGTGAATAAAAATAGAGATTGTGTTCTCAATAAAGTGCAAATACAAGTTGAATTAAATGTAGAATTACATTATCAAAAATCGTTCGTCTGGCTCGGATAGAGGTCTACAGGATAAAATAAATATACATGTTTCAAAGATCGATTCAACATATGGCGCATTACGTCTATGCTAATGCCGAGTAATGGTATCTGTAAACGATCAAAATGTAGTTAACTACTGGCCGGGCTCACTACAATTTCCTGTTTCTAAGATGATCGTATCGATTTCTGGAGTACGTTGTTCTAGCCATGACATATCTGTTAAGATCAAATTGAGCCCATGATGTAATTTGTTAGGTTTACATGAAACTGTAAATTGATTTCTTGATGGGTTGCGCATTCTGGCATCAGAGACGATGAATACACTTATAATGCCGATCCACGTGTAGCTATAGGAATAGTAATCTAAAGACATATTTATTCATAATATATCGATCGATGCTGGACTGAATCAAAGCTTGGATGAAATCGTACAATGTGCCACAGATTCCGGTCTTATGAAACGTATTAAGGACGGCTGTAGCAACTGGTTGGTGTCAAGTCAAGTATCATTGAAGATAACCCAGTTGGTCTCGTGGGGGTATATTGATGAACATGTCTGGTTTTGAGACACTAGTGAGCGCCATATTCATTAAATTTCACATCTGTATCAAATCATGCATGATATGAGGTAGCATACATGTATAAAGAACACATTACATGTTTCCAACGCGAAGATGTACTACGAAGGAATAAATCAATTGAATTATGTGGAATTCTTGCAACGTAATCGAGTGCGTGTATGTATTATTGACGTCACAATATATATGACAATACATTAATTATATAAATAGCAACGTTCAGAATCGGTCTACACTTCAAATGATGTTTACTTGATATTAAATATTTACATTGGAAGACAATAAACCATTAAATGCCAGGATTCGATGTTAACTAAAATGAAAAGAAAAATTAGGATTGTGTCACTGTAAATTCCAGAACGTGTAGTGAGCAGATGGTGAGACCAGCTATTTCGTTGGCTATTGTATATATTTAATGACAACTATTATGCGCTCTGAATATTTGTCTGCAAAAGTTGCACGGTGAATGATTTATAGCAATGTTTCTCAAGTTCTCACCATGAACACGTATGATAAGTAATTACATAGCCACACGTCTGCTATGTCTGTTGGTTCAGTGTCGAGGCATTATTACAAGCAGATCCCTGTCGACACTACTTAGCACTATGCTTTGGAGTTTATTGGAACAACCGTCACAGGTCATACTAATTCATCGCTAATGAAAGTGGCGACCTTATCTTTGTTTAGGGTCACGTCAATTTCATTCAAGATTCTCCATAGTAGATTGTTATGTTTTGTTGATTAATGTTATCACCCTCTAAGTTACTGCAATCAATGACAGTCATCGACACCAAGGCTGATGTATGACCATGGCATGGCATCATAATTACATTGTCTACATTTATTAGTAATACATCCACTACATCAATTGACATGATATTCGCTAACATCTATCAAAGACAGTAGACTAGCTTCAAATATAATCTGGAATGATTTATAACAAGACATACTTATATTACTTGAATCATCATATCAAGGATTCGCTAGCTGTTCATGATCACCTTATATGTGCTAATGATATAATGGTAGCCTACTTTACGTATTCTAATTGCGAATAGTCTCGAGCGTAAATTAGTTATATTGTGTAATGATCTACTTACTCGTGTTAATTTGATTTAATACGAGTCCAGATTAGCCTAATACTACCGGGTACAGTGAAGCCGTGAGTACTTGGAACAAGACACTGACCACATGCCTACATTCAACATAGGCTTAGCCAGCTGGCTTAGGCAGACCACTTGTTGATTATAAGTCTAGAATGCTATGACCAGTTGATTCTGTGGAGATATAGACCAATTTATTAGATTGAGACATCTTGTCTGCCAACTATAGGTTTGGATTACGTAGCAGATCAGACAAGTGCTGGAAGACAGGAATCGATACCAATTGTAACGCGATGTAAAATGTTGCTGTCTGCTATGGATTGCGTGATGATACTTGATCTAAGCCATGTACAGTACAAAGATCCGCGACTTCCTAAGTGTAAAGTTATAGAAATCACTAGAAGTCACGCTACGCGGGAAAGCAAATGTAATGATTTTCTTTGTCATGCTTAAAGCGAGAACAATGTCGTCCATAACATGGTAGGTGCGTTTCACTGACAGGATAGACCTATATATTCTTCCCATTCCCAATTTTAATGTGTTATAAGTGTATATGAATATACATACTATACTATTGTATAACATGTTACTGTACTGTACGTTGCGTGGATGAAAGTGATTATGCACCTATCAATTGAGGGTTTCATCCATTTTCTATTTGTCCACAGAATAGCGGTGTTTCGTCACCACTAATTATTGTCTTAGTTCCCCTCGCTCTCTAAGATCTGCAGATCAACATTCACTTTAATTGTAAATGTCTTCTCTCACAAATAAAACAACACGTACAAATAAATAAATAAATAAAAAAACAAATAAAATAAAATAACAAATCCACGCTTATTAATGAATAAAGACAGAAAAACGTTTTACATCATAACACATGTCTACTAAATAACCATATGCACACACAACTAATGTACAGAACCGCGGTCTCCAAGCATTGGAATTATGGACGTATTATTACCTCTAATTCTAGTATTAACGTCTCCCTGTACATAGCCAGCAGTCGGCGTGGACCACCTAACAATGATAGAACAAGCTGAAGCTATGAACTACTACAGGCTTCGAGTACAAACAGAGATGATTAACTATTTCAATAGAGCTACGGCACAGGATCTGGATTAGATACAGCGGACGTTTAAGTCGCAGCTCTCCTGGGCGTTAATTATGGTGTTTAAATGTCAAGGAATACATGTATACTTAATTTCAGGAGAAAACATGGTGAAAGCAATGCCATTTCCTATTATTGCATTAATAACACTAATTATTATTATGAAACCATAAATAACTAAGGAACACAACTGGAATTAATTTAAACTGACATGGTAGTTTGTCTCCTGTGTTTATCCAGTCTTGGTTTTAATCAGATTATTCCAAAGACCTTGTGATTTCTTTTAAAACGATCCCCCGTGATTTGAAATAAATTCTTCATTATTTGATGTTAGAATACCTCCAGTGTAAACACGTCTCACTGGCGTCTCCTCTTTGATGTCGTAGGAGCGTAACTGTTCCAACGTGGTCGTAATTTGTTTCTCTCAGGGTCGTCGAAGGTATGGCGTCCCCTATATTAGTGTCCCCTGGTGGTTTATAAATTACTACTTCCAGGTATGGCGTCTTATAAATAAGTGTTCCTTCCTGGTTTATTTTTTATTGGACTCTTTCAAGCTACAGCGTAGCGTGTCTTATATAAATTACCTTCGTTATTCCGAACAGACATCTACATCAATTATCAGAAACGTATTAAGATCATACAAATTAAATTACATCACTTTTGTTATCATCTTGTCAAGATACGTCTGGCATGTTAAATGCCATGCAACTTTGTTAGTACTATCCACGAAGACGAAGAACGACAGGCCATGCTTAGTTTACATTATTCACTGTAATTACCGATATTCCATCGAGTATATGCCCAAGGGATTATTAAATTGTCATTTTCGTTTATGGACATAGGAATCTGTAATCTGACGGTGTTCCCAAGAGTGGAATATCAGTTGTTATTCCAACCCAAAAAGACACAAGACTGGCTGAATTCAATAATATATAAGAAACATCACATGCACCGTCCAATTCCATAGAGATCCTGATATCAGATGACCGGCCAGTCAAGATGAAATAATAGCTGAGAATAGATTGTGGTGGTCGTGATGGAGTAACTTTCCTTTACATGCAGACTGAAGGATGGAGAAAAAGGAAAGTGAAAACCAATCTCACTTGTATCAATATTTACGGAATCGAGAAAACTGTCGCGAAAAGCTCCTCTAGACGAAAAATCACAAATGAGAGAACGTGTTATTGCTCCTTGCAGTGTTTATTTCTCTCTATTGCATTCTAAAATACAGTCTGAGTTTTGTCTTTGTAGGAGAGCTGCACGTGCCCCTGGAGGTGTGCGGAGCTGTGGTGAAGCGCGAGCTGGACTTCTGGCAGATGAACGAGCACGAGATCAAGGCGTGCTGCTGGCGACACTACAGGTCGTACATCGAGAACCAGCGCATCCTCGACTCGTTCGACTCCTCCTTGCAGCGAGAGACCTTCAACGTGGATCTGGACGCGCTCAAAGGCTGGAGCTACTGGCAGACCAAGATATGGCTCATCCTCGACCACCCACGCACGTCCAAGCTGGCCATGGTTAGTACAACGGGACCCAGTGCCTAACTCTAAGTAGTAACCCACCTCCAGTCTCAGTCATAGACGACACCATTGATACTGTTTGAGTTAAGGTTACCTTAGAGTTATGCCCCTTCGTACAGTCCTGAATGCTCTGGAGGCGCCAGCTATAGCCAAGACTGGCTACAGTAGGACGCACTGAGCTACTCCTGCTTGAACATACACACAGACTACTATATATCAAAATACTAGATAGACTAGACTTGCTGTGCTAACGTTAGATTCTACTGGGTTTCAATGGCATTTCTATAGTATCAACGTACACTTGCTGTTTCAAATTCTCAGTTGCTTCTTCTAGGATTTCCTGACAATATCCGGATATTCCTCTACATAGTGATTGCATAGACTTGCTACGCTAGGCTTACAGCTTCTACTAGTGTTGCAGGAATATATCTGGAAGGATATATCGGTGGATCTCAATTAAAACTCGCCTGATCACCCACTCAATCTATCGAGGCCATCTTGCTAAATTTATTTTCGAATTAATTATCTTTTTTTTTCTGATGAAAATACGATTGTACTGTAGAGAGGATTATCTGAGAAAATAATTATATCCTGGAGATGTAGAATTTCTCTCCTTTGAACATTATCTGAACAGTGGTCTGCCTTGCCGCAAAGTGAGCAGGCTGATCAATGAGGGATACATTTGTTGCTGCGAAACTATGGATATCTGTGACAAGCTCAGGTCAAAGACATATACCCTGACAGATTACCAAAGCATATTCTCAATAAACACCACGTTCCTGAAATGTCCAAATCTAACTTGAGTACGTGCCAACATGTCGACTATACCAGTTACCAGGATGACCTGGATGAAACTTGTCTGAGAGCACGCATGCGCATTCTTCAGACCATACTCAAATAGAGCAGTTTGATTACGTTCAGTGATATCAATTGCATGAAGACCTACACGTGACGCAGAGGCGGTGGTGGTGTTTTAGACAGGTCATGTATGTGTCAATCTACTGCCCGACTCTGTGTGTGTGCCTATACTAGGATCAGACACGGTGTAACGTGAAGCAGTTCTGAGTCAGCATGACTACCGGGAGCCATTGGTGTCTGTACTGTCGGCTGTAGACACGGTTACCATCGGTATACAACCAAGCATATCACTTCCTCCCCAACAGACAGCAGGTATACGCTGTATGGTCTTAAATGAAAAAAACACAGACCAGATAACTAGCATCTGAACACCATGAAGTTCAAAAAGCAATATTTGCATATAAGCCTAGGTATCGTCGCTTGTTCTTTTGGGTTGTTTTCTATTGAAGTAGGTGTAATTTATAGCTAGGTCTTGAAATGACAACCTCTCAATAACATTAGGTAAGACATTTAAATGCAATGTTGCACGCAATGTCCCACTGGGGTCACCTGCCTCGCAGACATCACGAGTAGATGCAATGTTGTCAGGATAGTTGTATACATAATGCATTGGTCATTACGTTACGATGTCCTCACGAGATCTACAGAAGAATTCGCAATTCGCATTGTGCATTCCCGCAGTAAAGTGGGAACAATTTACACGTCTCTTAATGCTAATACGAAGCGACATGAGAACGTATTTCTTTGCGTCGACGTCGTGAAGACTGAACAGTGTGAAAAGCTCGATAATTCAAACTATTGTAAACTAAATGTTAGAAGATGCATTATGTCTGGTGGCTGATTCCGGTCATGTCGTGCTGGCATACTGGCGGGGTAATTTGGAGGACAGGTTGCTGTATTTATAGGAATGTTGTTGAGACAGTCACCCACCGCGACCAACAGACACATATAACATATTATTATTAATAGTAATTGTCGTAAACTAAATTACCTCCTGTTTTCTACAAGCGCAGCAGCACTGTGATATAAATTGAATGGTCTAAGAATAGGACATCACCTCCCTTCATTACGATGGTGATTACGTTATAGGTGGTTGAGGCACGCCCATACCAGGTATAGCTAATGAAGGCAATGGCTAATATATCAGATCACGCTTAGGTGCAGTCTATGAAATGTTTCCACATACAAGAGAACAAAACATTACACAAGGTGGAGATAGACACAATATTAAATTAGTATTTATTATATCATTATCATCAGCAGCAGCAGCAGCAGCAGCAGCAGCAGCAGCAGCAGCACCATCATTATCATCATCCTTATTATTATTATTAGTACTACTACTACTCTTGTAATATTATAATTATTATTTGTTATTACTACTACTACTACTACTACTACTACTACTACTACTACTACTACTAC
>JAUTBZ010159299.1:0-11073 GCA_032361785.1 Lepetodrilus galriftensis | reverse complement strand
TCCTTCCTAAAGATTACATCAATCCAAACGCTACCATTGTGGCCTATGGGAAAGTATTTGGTGGTGTAATACCTATATGTGAAGTCCGTTATGCGCATTATGCCGCACTTAGCGTTAGACGGGACCCGGGACTTCATATTCAGTCCGTTATATGCGAGGTCTGGTTTATCCGAGGCCGGTATATCCGAGGTCTACTGTTTATGTTGCACATGGTATTGACTGTCACAGCGAAAATTAAAAATAGTTAGTTAAACTTTGTTGTAGGGCTCCTTGATTTGTTAAGATTCTGCTAAGAATGTATTTAGAAAACCCATGTCCATCTCTACAAAATCTAATAAACTGCAATTATTGTTGCAATATGTGTGGGTCGACATGCAAGATATACCCGGACGACTATCCTAAAAATGGGTGAAAGAACAATAAAATATCCCGATGCTAATCGAGAAAACTAGATCTCGACGAATTCGTTACCTATCTTATCAAATCCGTTACTTCGTAAAATATTGAAAACAATGTATTAGCTGTGCCATAGTGGACACCATGTAACCAAAGTCTAATCTGAAAGAGTTCCGATGGAATTAATGTAACTGTACAACCGACAATCCCGGCATGAACTCTTGTGACATGCATACAGAAAGTTACATGCCGTATTGATGAGTAAACAGATCTAACTTTCCCCTTCCCTAAATGCCCGTCCATGTCCATAACTAAATACCCAGTAGACGTTCCTGAACATGCATTAATCAGCGTTGATGAACTGCAAGTGTATAATGATGAAAATTAGGTCAGCGGACAATGGCTATCGTGGCACATCTGAGAGCGTGTTGGAGGAGTTTGGTTTTGGTCATATCTGTGGTGTGTCTGTCCCCTCTCATCTTCCCTGGAACATCGTCAGTAAGTAGGCTACATGTTATGTATATTGAAAGAACGAGATAGGTCGGACGTGCAGGCATTTGTCCTGTACACCTGTGTGACACAGTTGACATCTTCCAGCAACTGGAAGTATTAGTATTACGTAGACCATGGTATCAGAACAGAACAGGTGCCCGTTGCACGACGCTCTTGTAGTGCTACAATAGTTGTAACTGGGCTCCCGCCACAATAGAGAGCGTTGACGTTACAATAGTTGTAGCCTACAAGAGCGTCGTGCAACGGGCACCAGGTCACCAATACACAGACTTCGCGGGAAACTCACATGGGCGTCATACTCTGAGAAATTGTTACGAAAAGATTGACAGTTTGACATTCTTTAGCAACTAAGAAAACTCAAGTTCACCGAACACAACACTGTTCTTGTATTGCTGTTCTATGACGCACTAAGACAAACTGATTGGAAATAAGTACGATGCACTTTTGATAACAGGAAGTCGTCGCTGTATCATGTGTATAGGGTGTTAATGTATTATAAAGATGTATATTCCCGCGTATTTAACTGTCCTTTGGTCCCTTTTATGATGTCATATATAATGTGGTCAGTCATATTGTACGTACGATGTCGTCATGAAATTAAAGACTGTCGTATTATCTCTATATAAAACCATACTGTACGATTGAATATCTTTAATATGTTTCTAACTATGTTTTATACGGTCGGATATCTTGTGCTTCCAGGGATTTTTTCGGCGAACTATTCAGAAGAATTTGAAATACCACTGCAAGTGGAATGGGAATTGTATCATAGACAAGACTACCAGGAACCAGTGCCAGGAGTGTCGATTTCAGAAATGCATGAGAGTTGGAATGGCGTGTGATCGTAAGTGTTAAAGAAGAACTACTGTTTATTTTGTTATGCCATTCACTATGATCTGTATTCCTACAATGGCTACCCGTATCAACACTTGTACAACCAAGAACAGCACACATTTAATGAAAGCATTATGAAAGGTAACCATTTAGTCAATGTCACAGTGGCCATGTTGCCGAAGCTATCGTATACTTAACGACATCGTTAAGCCTTAGTGGAGAAATATTTTACTCGTTCTGGATCATCAGAAGTTGCTCCACGAACAGCTTAACGATGTCGCTATGCATGCGATAGCTTCTGGAACATGGCCCCAGGGCCCGTATTCTTGAAACTCCATTTAGGTATATATTTGTGTAAAGATAATTAATTAAGAAGCGAATTGTACTAAGTTCTTAGGTTTAGTCCTTAGATATAATATAATATAATGTATTTGTGTTTGTTTGTTAATTTTTTATTTTAAATCAAATAATAATATTATATATTACTTTTATGCTGATTAACTGTAAAGTTAAAGGCAAAATTAAGAATTGAATTGAATTGAGCTCCACACTGACCAACTTGTGCGACAAACTGATGACGTATCCATATCCGTAATGGTAACCGTAGTGTTGCGAAACCTCTCTAATGTGACAATGAAACTATTAGCACCAGCAATGGTTGTAAAAAGATACAAAAAAAAAACAGATAAAAAATCTCCACCGAGTGTCTTTTGATATCAATGTTCTCCTACTCGTTGATAAAAATAATCAATTACGTGGGAAACCTTTAAAATTAGAGTGAGTCAATTTTATAGGAAAATCGGTCATTTTGAACTTTCTGGCAATGAATACTAATAGATTGTTGTATATTATATTCTGTACTAACGATTATTCCACTTTCCATTAAATGTACCCTCTATTGTTTCGCAGTGGTTCTTAACGAAAAACAGCGTAAGGCCAAAAGGAAACTTATAGAAGAAAACCGTGAGAGGAAAAAACACGAACAGTTCAAAGTCGTTCGTGTCGAACAAGACTCCACTATAGACCAGATGACCGACATGGACCGGGGACTCATCTCCGATATATGCACAGCTTATGAAGCTACAAGGTTGAAAACGCCAACCGTCCGTTTCCCAATGGTGAGTCTGAACAAATCTCAAATCTATACCCAGCAATATTTCACTGAAAAAAAGGAAATGATGAAGACAAATATTACTAGTATATTCTAATTTAAGTTCGGATTTGGGATGAAGACTACTACGTACCCCATACTATTAAGAAAGCCAACTATATTTTGAATACATCTTTCATTCTCAATAAAGTTGAATTCCGTTATGTATCTGAAACATTAACTGAAGAAATAATGGTTATAACAGTTGAAGAATGGTATCTTACTTAGCAAATGTTCCATTTAATAGTAAAATACGTTGCGTATTTTGTAGACCTATGTATTATAGTTCATTATATTTCCCCCTAATTAAACTACCCTCTGACACTGGTCAGCATTCTATCAGTTGTATGGGCAAATAAATATCTTTCCAATGTCCCATGATCGTTTGTGTTCAAAATACAATGGCGGTTAACGGAGAAAACAACACCAGGAACAGTATATATACTCTTGATACATATTTCTAACAGAGCACATGCTCTTACGGTCTCTCCACCAACTAATGCTTGTTTGTTTGATACATATTGTTTATAGATGGAGTACGATTCTGGAGATTCGGATAGTCAAGCATGGCAGCAATTGGCCGAAGTCATGACGCCGTCTATCGTCAAGGTTGTCGAATTTGCCAAAGGTGTACCCGGTTTTGTTCAGGTATGTACGCGGGCATGGTTTAATCACTGTTCATGTCTCATATGCTCAATTCGACAATACAAATGCTATATATTCTTTAGGAATGTATACTAGTACATAGCATAGTACCTAACACGACACGGTTCTTTCGTTTAGTTTAATGATTAGTTTTGTAGTAATATCTAATTTAGTTGAAATATAACAAGAAATATATTGTATTATTAATACCCCATACTGATAAAGATAAGTTAATATACTATCCTCAATAACACCATGAATCTCGTGTCTATCTGTTCGATGCATCACATAATATTATTGGTGCGAGTGTTAGCTCATGGTGCATGCGCAGTGAGTGTTTGAATTGAACGGCAGGAGTAAACACCGAGTGAATCAATATATGGAGAATTATTTTCGACTCACTCGAATGAACTGCTTTCTCACTCAGAATATATTTTCAACATGTTTTTAAAAAAACGATTATACATACTTTATAATGCCCCCATGCTTTCGTTCGACGACTTGCAGTCACTTTTAGTGCTTGCTCCTGCAGAAATGTGCAGTATAGCCCTGACTTCTCACGACCTCTCTCAGGTGAAACGTGAAACCAAATGTCATCATGGTCACTATAGAGTGTCACGATAGGGTTGGTCGAGTGATGAATCAAATACGACACTTCTAAACCTCCAATGTATAATGAACTGTTTCCTGTTTTCAGTTGTATGTTGACGACCAAATTCTCTTGCTGAAGTCGTGTTGCATGGAAGTGATGTGTCTGCGCGCTGCCTGTAGGTTCGACCCTGGATCCCAGGCGTTGGTTCTCCCTAACGGTCTGACAGTTCACAAGTCTTCCCTACACAAAGGATCGCTTGGAATACTGGTGGAACCGATATTTGAGTTCGCTTTAGGCCTGGCTAAACTGGAGTTGGACCAGACCGAGGTTGCTCTTCTGGCTGCGGTACTTCTTATGCAATCAGGTATGTGTTTCCTATACGAGTATGATCAGATGATAGTAAGATATGATATGCCCATGAACATTTCAACAGCAAGTGAGATGCATACGATATGAACACTGAATAATGAAGACATGATATTGTATAGTGTTAATCCATTAAAATAAAATGGGTTTGTAACAATGGTCATGGTTTATCATGGACATTAACGGAGTCGAGGTTGAAGAACACGATGGATACTCTGAATCCATCTCATTAAAATCAGACCA
This sequence comes from Lepetodrilus galriftensis, assembly GCA_032361785.1. Taxonomy (NCBI): domain Eukaryota; kingdom Metazoa; phylum Mollusca; class Gastropoda; order Lepetellida; family Lepetodrilidae; genus Lepetodrilus; species Lepetodrilus galriftensis. Next base: position 6,334 of record JAUTBZ010159299.1, on the reverse strand, counting down.
AAGCCCAGATAGCGAGTAACCATGGTAACCAGCTGGTAACTAGTAGCGAGTGTCAACTATATATCTGTTTGAGCGTTAGTTTCGGATCGTATTTTAATAATACGGACTCTGAATGATCTGTTTTGGTCGATAGTCGATGCATTAGTAAAATAGTCGATGCATTTGGACAAGGTTACATAAGCGAGGCGGTACACAGCATATGCCGGTGGTAAAGAATACCATTGGTCTTTGACACTGTATATCTGGAAGATGAGATAGATTACCCAAGTGGTAGGATGTTCAAATAAAAGACTATTCTATGAAGATTAACCTTCCAATCGGACGATTGACAGAAGCTCGCTGATGGCAATTATGGTATACTGTGTTGTTTTAACTATGGACAGACATTAATTAACTCCCTTTGAGATGACCGTGTCATCACTGTCATGTGTATCTAACTCCAGATACGAAATGTGAGAGAATTAAGAAAATACTATAAAAGTTTGCTATATAATAAAAGTAACGTAAATACGAGGCGTAACCGAGTATCTATGTTATTTTTTTTTTATCAACGAGGATAAATCAATTTTCCACATATATATCTCCTCTCGGAACCAGTACTAATTGGGTTATACATCTTTTTATTGTAGATCGTTCGGGACTAAAGGAACCGGAAGCTGTAGAAAAACTGCAGGACGCCATTTTGGGAGCATACAAGAGATACATCGCGGAGAACAGACCGCATCAACCAGTCCACTGGGCCAAAGTTCTGATGAAGGTCACTGACCTTCGTACGATCAGCACCAGACACGCCGAGCGCGTACTGTGCGTGCGAATGGAAAACATGGGGTCCGTGCCTCCGATGTTTCTGGAAATGTTCCGAGAGAAAGAAGCAGAAACTTCATGAGAAAGAATGATGTGCTGCATGGTTAAAGGCATACAATCATAGATTAAGTGGCCATTTTGGACTGAATTTGATTTGTGAATGCAAAGTATATTCACTTAGCATACGAATAATGGCTTTTGTACCTCAAGAAATCTCGTCCCTGCTCAATGTAAGCAGTAAAAGGGTTCACTCACATCCGGGATCGTAACCTTCAATGAAACCGACTATATTGGTAATTAGGGAAGGTTATAATCGGAATTTATCAACATAAATCGGAAAATCAATGAAATTACGAGGTACCAAGGTCACTTGTTTACATTTCAACATCTATCATCCAACTTAGCGGCTCGATAAAAATGTTTGTATTTATTGTCGCGTGACTAAAAAATACAATTCAATACCAATATATTGATAACCAGTGGAACATGCGGAAAATGTAGCTTGTTGTCCCACCAACTTGTGTAGACAAAGCAAATGTACATACCTTCAGGTAAAAATACGTTTGACCATGAAATATGTCAAGAAACCATGATTGTATGCCTTTAATTCAGTTGGTTATGGACGTGCTGCCGAAATCCGGATTTGAACCCGGAATAGAAGAGCAAGATAGTGCAATGAACTGTCCCGATGGTGTGACTGTGGTATATACGAGAGTATATTATTCTGTTTGGGGTTCTGTGCCAAATGTTCATTTTTATTGCGATCGTGATGGAGCTCCAATCAAATATTGATCTAGTAATGCTTCATTACAAAATGCTATGCATGTTATACACTCGTGGTGGATGGTTCGGCCCTATAGATAAATACACAGGTTCCTGGTTAGTAATGTTACAGCATGTGATAACGTTGTAGCTTTTATATATATATATATAACATTTCTGTAAACCTTTAAACTGTGAGGATGATCATATACGTCTGGTGCTGTAATGCAATCCAATGCAGACAAGTCATTTCAGCCATCTTTCACCACCCTGTACTGTAGAGAATAGTAGAAGACGGCAGCGCGATGACAATCATTCTGCTATGGGAGATTAAGCAGTCATATAGTATTCCATTGAAGAGCTAAACGACATATGCACTACATATAGTGTTCATTGAAGAGCTAAACGATATATGCACTACATATAGTGTTCATTGAAGAGCTAAACGATATATGCAGTACATATAGTGTTCATTGAAGAGCTAAACGATATATGCACTACATAATGTCCATTGTGCCTAGAAGTATTCCACTGCCAAGTATTCCATCTCATCACATCGGTTCTATATTCCCTACCGCCTGCCAAAACTGCGTTACTAAGGTTATATGCATGTACGGCCAACATGACATGCTTATTTTATTTCGTTTTATGTACTTTTGTGTGTGTGTGTGGTTGCGAAATTAGCCTCCCAATGCAAACATTAATGACTTGAAGTACGATGTATTAATACACAATTTTGTCAATCATGTTATATATTTACACGCGAAGCATTGGCAGCAGCATTCGCTAGCGTGGCCACTATGCAACATACATACCTACCTCAATGTGTAACATAGCATTTCACTATAGGAGATTATACCTTATCTTTGCCTTTTCATATGTATGCTAGTCAAAGGCGAATGCATGATATTCATTCCCGCTTATACCTGTGATCATATTGCTTAGTTCCTCAGTATTTCCTAATTATTACCTCAAACAGTTTCACCAGTGTCGGTTGAACCTGTTTCCGCATCAGTCTAGGCCGTTTTAATTTAAACAAAATGTACGAGATCGTAAGAACAGAAATTATAGTGGTTTGGTTTCATCCCGCACACGTGGATACAATTGAATTTAAAATAAATAATTTATGACGTAATTTTCCTTTATTATCCAGTTTTCTGATCTTTAATACTAGGTTTTTAAGTTATGTTATTGTCAATGGATATTCGTCTCAAATGGTAAATCTATTTGGTATTAAGCTGATATCTACAATGTCGCATATGATATATGATGCCAGGACAAATGTCTTTAATAATACCGCTAGAGTGTGGATATTGTGATATAGTCAGGATATACAATATACAATAGGACATCGTGTGCGATAACAGCGCTTGGGCTATCATTCCGACTTTTTCCAAATGACACCCCGTTGGCTGATGATGTATCATTCGGCAGGAGGTGTGGCCAGCAACGCTCATTGATTTTGATTGGTCCAGCTTCATCTCCATTCATTTGCGCTTCAATTATCATCGTATAGGGAAATCAGAAATCGTACTTCATGAATATTCATACGTTTCAGAGATAGTTGCAGATATAATTCGTAATTGCATCCCGTGGGTTACACACGATAACAATAAAATAGAAATACAATCAATTGACAATCATTTTCCCCAGTGAGCTTTTACGTAATATTTTCTATTCTTCGATCATCCGCACACATACCGTCTTGAACACTAGTATAAACGCATTATATGCTACGCTGTGCCGAACTGTTCTTATAGTTTGGTTCGAAATTTAACATTACAAAATTGCGACTATTCCCTATTTTCGAACATGACTGATCCTCCACTGATGCAATATTCATTATAACCAATGAGAACAATGTCAATAATACGACAGATCTTGCAAGACATGTGTAATAAGCAATTCATTCATTGTAATGCTGTGATGGAATCCGGTGTTGAAGTGATTCTCTATCGCACAGTGATCTCTTTGTTCTCGCGGCGTCAGAAGGGTTAACTCAACCTGTGCTTTAACAGGGTTAACCAACTTTTACCAACTGTGCCACGTGACCGGTGTAAGTGTATTTTTATTCAAATTTACCCAATGACCGGTGAGATAATTTAGTACATCCCTGTGAAATGATCCAACTCGGTGTAAATGAACTTATGTTGAATAGCAATATTTCAGGTGTGTACATATATAGACGTTGAAATACCTATTATATGGCTGTTTGTTTGAATGGGAATTTTTGCCATTGATTATTTATTCATAGTATTCAAATTCCATATTGTCATTGTAATTCTATAATATATGTATTAGTCCTACTCTTTCAGTAGCAGTGATTGGCAATTAATTAATTAATTAATTAACACCCGTAGTCATTTGGTAGTTGTACTGTTCTTGATGTTTAAGTAACTAAGTGAATATTGACTTCGAACGACACATATAAATATCCACACACAGCAAAGTCAGCTTGTTAACTTTTGCACATTCGATGTTTGTTAATTATTGTTTATTTTAATTTGTTGCTCTGAGTTTTTAATACCAATGCTTAGCCTACTCTCCGACACCCTAGGTGTTACCAGTTGGCTTTCCTACTTCTACATACAAATAGTATCTATGACCGATACTGTTTTAACCTCGATAAACATACTTTATAGTCTTGCAGGTAATGTTACCAACCCCTGTTTGGTACCGATGCTCAAAAACTAGTTGACGCAGTTCGCTCAAATTTGGCACAGCTTTAGGAAATACTTGTAAATTATGATATGTATTTCCTAATGTCCCAAACTTGAGCTGCGTTACTATGTTCTTGAGTAACTAATCCAAAACAGGGATGTGGGTAACATTACCTAAGATACTAGACTATATAACAACAGAATAAATACATGAGTGCAATGTTCAGGACGATCGGAATTACCGTAGAATTAATCAGTTATCTAGAGCGTTAAATATAAATATTTTTTTTATCTTTAACCCTTTCCGTTGTGTAAGGCAACTGTGGTTGCACTATGCAGCACTTCGTGGAAACCCCGGCCGTTATCACTACACTAAACCTCCGTCGACGCTGGTTATGTGTAGTCATAATGACCTGTGGTTCTAGAATGTATGCAGCAGTGTCAATGGTTATTCCAGAAAGGAGACGATTAATGCATTGCGCTAGAGGGCATGCATATGTATACTCACACCATGCTTCTTTTGCTAACGTTATTCCCTCACCAGAGGTGCTTAACTTCCAGTCGAAATTTAGTGACGTCAGAGGGTTCTTCCAAAAATTTAGTGATCATGATACTTTCTTCTGTTTACATAGTTAGTTACTGTACCACCCATATTGACTTTCCAAATGGATACCGTAATTACCCTATTAATTCGAACACCTAAATTATTATTGGAAAGTAATATTTCCCCCCCAGAACATTAGCATTGTTTTAAATCATAATGTTCTAATTATTTGGACATATCTACTTCTTTCTTCTTCTCAAATTTTATTTTTTAAAGTATATATTTAAAAAGAAATTCCTTCGTTTATTTACCATTTCATTTATAACCATATTTTATACTTATACTATAATTTTGGTTGTACTTCCTCTCGTCCTCTTATACACAGACTCAGTAGCTACTTCTACGCTACATGTATCTTTGTCGCGTATGTAAAGCAGCACCGGGATTGTGCTTTAGAGGATGATTTCTAGTGTTAAACAGAAAAATAATAACCCACTTCGAGAGTTTGATTAGCTGAAAATCAGAGCCACCACCCCCACTGAGAAAAAGAGGCTTGATTAACCTTTAGACTTGGTTTAATATTTCGTCACTCGAAGTCAGAAGTTCTAACTGAACATTTAATCTGTATAGTTTGCATATATTGTTGAGAGATTCAGCATTACGTCACGTGTGTGCTTATGGAGGTTGTTACCGTGTGCTTATGTTTCTTACAATATATTATATATACGTCACAGGCGTTTTCTGTTCAGTTGGATGGATCAGGAATTCCAATGTAAATTGGTGTGGAGAATATGAATGATGTTGTGAGCTCGTCTATAGGTTTCGCCACTGTACTACAATAAAGCAGATTTATATTCAACATGTGTTGTTTCTCAATATGACCCAGACCTACAAACCATTCCCCTGGTATAGTAGTCCTACGGTCACCAGTGCTACAAGGGAATGTTCAACATTATATTACAATAAAAACACAAGATCAAGATGGAAATGGCATATGGGTCTGTGATACGCTTCTGAACAATAATGTCTTTATAATTCCAATGTTGTTGCTGTATTGACCTACCATTTGCATTCCATTTCCCAGAAGGGAATTATTTCTACTCACGGACGACCGGATGTTCGTTGATTTACGCCCGGCCGAAAGGTACGGCCTGTTCATGAACTGCAGGCCAAGTGCAGTGTTCTGAATCGTGAAGCTCAACATTCGTAATGTGAGTTCCGAGTATGAAGAAGAGATGATTGTTTCGATGAATACCGGTATAATCATTCTGAAGTGAAAGTGACTCTACGTACATAACAACTAATTTACAAACTATATATGTATAGTACGTGTTCTTGGATTAAAGGCGTAATATCACAGATAGTCATGGTTGTTTTGGACTAGTTCTTAGCTATAACGGAAAAGTACATTCATTTGACATACTAGTACATAAAATCATGTTTGTACTTCCAAAAACCCTTCCACCGCTGTTTGGTAGACAGATATTCAATGCAACCCCCTGTAGTCTACTGATAGACAACCTGAATATGGTCGTATTGATATTTTCTTCATTATGTATATGCA
>JAUTBZ010159288.1:0-11073 GCA_032361785.1 Lepetodrilus galriftensis | reverse complement strand
ACGTTCTTGTTTTCTTAAAGTGCCAATATCAACATTGCATGCAATGTTACATATTTTTAGTTTTATTTTACTTCTGTATAATATTACCAATAGTGAAACGTATACACGGAAATCTATCTCAGGCTGTGGGAACCGTGTTCTGTTCTATTCATTGTAACAATATTTTGACTGATCCACGTTTCCCCCACTATGTGACTATGGGACATTGGGAGGGCATTTACACATAAACCGGAAGTAAGTGTCAGATTAATGGTACTCGTCCAATATCAGAGAGTACGCGTACGTAATTAATTATTTAACACATTTTATATTAGAAAATAAATATCTTTGTTAGGATACTATTGTTGTATCAAAATAACATCGTTAGTGACCTTTGACCTGAATACATATTAGATAATCTCGTCATTGTCCTCATACAGCGACACACGCTATTTTCTAATGTTAGTTGAATACACATGTTGTAGAGGTTGGCATTATGCATACAATGGTTTGACATAATACAGAAGCCGATGTTTCAAAAGTCGACACAAGATTAGCAAGTATTACGGCAATGTATTTTTTAAAAACTTTTATTTTTAAGAAAGAAACACGCAGTTGACAGAGCCTTGGCATAAACCACATCAACGTCTGCCACCAGGGGGATGAGCTTGACAGTGATTCGAGACATGCAACCCTGTCCAATTCCTGACAGGGAGATATATAGGAATAGTTTTGTTGCGTTTCTCAAATAACAATGTTAAACGGATCGTACTAAGAAGGCGGGGAGGAGTGGGTTGGGGGTCTATTATGCTCGAATTTCTGTAGTTAGACTGACCGATCTCCTGCAGGGAATGGAATACGAGAAAATGAAAGGCTATTATTTGAAATAAAACGTGATTCAAGCATATATCAAGTCAAGGACGACAAACAAGTTGTTTTCACGGAGAGGGATATCAGGGACAAATTCCACATAATCCCATTAATAATGTAATATTATGCTAATTATAATACCGTAAAGCGTACTCAGCGAATCTCGGCATTAGGCTTCGCATTAAGTTACTGGAAGCTTGAGGCCAAATCCAAAGGGCACCGGTAGCTATGGTCTAGGAAAGGAGTAGTTAGAAACAGGTATTATACCAAACATGTGTGTATGTGTATGTGTGTGGAGAGAGAGAGATAGATAGAGAGAGAGGGGGAGAGATCTAGAGGGGTAGACAGGAATAGATAAGGAGAGAGCGAGAGGGAGAGGGCGAGATATAGAGGAGAGAGAGAGATATATAGGGAGATAGATAGAGAAGGAGAGCGAGCGAGAGAGAGAGCGAGAGGGAGAGCGCGAGAGCGAGAGGGAGAGAGAGGTAGAAAAGGAGAGAGAGGGAGAGAGAGAGCGCGAGAGCGAGAGGGAGAGAGAGAGGTAGAGAAGGAGAGAGGGGAGAGAGAGGGAGAGAGAGAGAGAGAGAAATAGAGAAGGAGAGAGAGCGAGAGGGATAAAGAGAAATAGAGGATAGAGAGGTACAGAGAGATGGAAGAGAAGGAGGAGGAGAGGAATATAGAAAGAGAGAGAGAGAAGAAGAAGAGAGAATGAGAGAGAGAAGAAGAAGAAGAGAGAGACATAACTGTTTACCCAAGTGCTTACATCTTCTCGTTGTTGTTAATAATAATAATCATAACACTAATCATAATACTAATCATAATAATAATGCACATATAGCGCCTAATATCCACCCAGAGGTGCTCAGTGTCGCTTAGAATAACAATATAATTATGTAGGATAGACTACCAACTTAAGTTAAAGAATTAAGTCACGGCGATACCGATGTGTTTTGAGTTCAGATTTGAAGGCAGATTTAAATTGAATTAGAACTAGAGGAAGGATGTTCCATGGGAATCGTGACGAGACAAGAATACGTCCCAATTTGAAGAGCATTGTATTGTATTTATTGGAGAACCTACACTAACAACTCTCCCTTCTCCCTGCACACCCATGTCAAGATGAATGCCCTTACATCTTACGAACACCACATCTGTTCTTGAAAGAATGGTGCAAAGTCGTACGTCTGTGTCACAGTACCTGCCAATCCTGGGATTCGAACCCAAGTTGCTGGATTGTGAGTCCAACGCTCTACCGAATAAGCCAAAGGGGTAACCCCTCTGGCCGAGACCAGTAGGAACATCTTATATCTCACTATGCTGCATTTAATATTCCATATTACACATTAATCAAAGTCTTTAGAAATGCAACGACAGCATTTCAGAACGGGAACATCTGACCAAATACGTGTAGCCTAAGGATACGTTACTCGCGTGTTCCACTTTAAGGCAGCTATCTAGACGTAATAGGCCTGCGTAATACCAGGAAGAACATATATTTATACGCACCACTGACATGCTTCAACTGGACAAATGGAGTGCACGCCAATATTCCGGAACAGCTGATGTGACCCTTAGGATTTGTGTGATTGATACCAGCGTGTTTTCCACTTCCGTTTCGATGGTATCGACCAAAGCAAGTTGTGCAATGGCTATACCGAAACGGGAAGTTGTTTTTTCCTATCGTAGCATTTAAAGTGACCGGATTGCACTCTATCCTACTTATATTAAATATTCCATTAGGTTCCTAGCCATTTCGCCGAAAGGTAAAACAGTTGGTTACATAAGTGAACCTGGATTCATTTAGAATAAAACAAATCCAGTATATCATAGAATTTGTTAATGCAAGCTAAACATATATTTGTTTGTGTCTGGGCCTTGAGGGTGCCACCGGAAGAACACTTCAAGTTGGCGTATTAATATAATATGATATTTAAATATTTATATAGCGGAAAAATCCCGCGTTTTAACACTGAGCTGATGCGTTTTGTGTGAGTCTGAGTAAACCGGAAAATTGTCAGTAGGCAGAAGCAGAAACGGTCTAGTTATCAAATGCCTGTTTGAACAACAATGTTATAAGTCTGGTTTTAACGGGAGATTGTTCCAAATTCGGGGACTAGCAGTCTGGAAACATCGTCCATCTAAGGATTGGGTGCGGACTTCCAGACCGAAGCGTGAGCGCTGGACGACTCGATATAAACTGACAAATTATTATTATTATCATCATCATTATTATCATTCTTCTTCTTCTTCTTGTTCTTCTTCTTCTTCTTCTTCTTCTTATTATTATTATTATTATTATTATTATTATTATCACCGGTATTATTATTATTATTTTTATTATTATTTTATTATTATTATATTATTATTATTATTATTATAATAATTATTATTATTATTATTATTATATTCATTGTTATTCTTATGTTATTATATAATTACAATGACACAAATATGTGAATGTTCACGTCGATGTGTTAAAACAAAACATCGACTACTAGTATATATTTAGTTTCAGTTAATTATGTTTTCCTAGATTTTTAGTCAAATACATCTGCACGCAGATCGAGATTTCAGGTAACAAACACGACATGAGGTAAGACTATAAACAAAGCAGTATATCCCGGATAATTACTGCGACAAAGTACAGGCATTAGAACAAACAGGGATCTGGTCAGCAGCTTAGCAGCTACTGGAGCGACTTGAGCCCCTGGTTCTGACAAAGTGGTAAACGAGCCGCCAATCTGTGTTAGCAGGGTATAGCTCAGGGCAGGCCATTATACAGACAGCTTTCTTACGGAATGCATTTGCATAGTTGTCCATCATATTTATAGTTAAAAAATGTGATACCATAAACGAGGCCGTTGGTGAATTGGGCAGCTTACATGGCGTATTGCAATTAGGTCAATTATGAGATGTGTGTGCGCCCGGGAGACGTGCTCATCCCTTCTGATTTCCTATTAATGGGCGGGAATTAGCGAGGTTCAATGTGTTATTGTGACGAGGTTACAGAACCATACTTCCTGTTGGAGCTGAAGAACAATAACAGTGTTAGCTTTAGTCGAGCAGTGACGAGATTGTATTGCTGATATCAGTTTAGATATTGAACGATTTGTGTGTGGAAATAAAGGGTGGAATCAAAAACAGAAATTGAGTTTTTATGATTTCTCAATGTTGCTTTTGGATTCCTAGTGTTTGTTAAAGGAGGAGATATTATTCTGCGACTTAATCTTTTTTCACTTGCTTTCAAGAGTATTTAAAGTAAATTACAGTTAGGCAGTTGTACATCTAGCCATGTTATTAATTTGTCAAACAATGACAGTGTATCATTGAAACATGTCGATAATATTCTGCTCGCATTCATTTCAAGATTTACAGTATTCTCACATCCATGAACATGCACAACTCCGAAATTAATATGCATTCCAATAACGATATACAGTTTAGGATTAGTTTGCAACTCATAAGACGACGTATATGACGTATGAACAATAGCAGTGAGGGGATAGGATGTTCCGATTCGAGCATGTGTTTTTCCGCATGAAGTCCAGCGCATTATAAATGCACTAGTATTATTATTATTAGATTCGACAAGCAGAGTATCACAAACATGTATCACTCGATTGATGAGAAAACATACCACTATTCAATAGACTGTATTAGCTATTGAAGTAACTTTGTTGGATTCCTATAAGAAGACGCGTGTAACTGCACGTACTTGTACATGTACAGACCTTTGTACAATCATGTATAGCAGAATTACTGTATATTGTCCCCTGTAGTTAATTGTAATGTAATTGCACACAGAAGAAATAGACTAATCAAAGCAGGATATCGTAATGTTAAACTATCAGATGAATCAAATGGAAAACATTTGAAGAAATGTCATCCTACAACCATTATTCGTTTAGTATTTATCAGCCTGGAGCTTTCTGCATGTTTTCCTGCCAATGCAATCCTAAGAGTATATTCAGAACCATAGATAACAGGGTATCCTTTCACGAAGCTCTCGTAACCACTAAGAAACCATATAACTCTATCTTTGCCGATAACTAATACACTCCAAAGAGAGCGCTATGTGGTTTTTTTTAATAGTGGATAAGAGACCTTTGTGAAATGATACCCAAGTTAACAGGCAAGATCAAAACCACGTATGGCGGAACGTATTTCAGTAACGTCACCAGGCGAAGCTGTTTCTCCTTTCGTGTTGCAGTTGATGCCGTCTATGTTCTCATAAACTGGTTTTAATCATCTATTAGTGCTACAACATTGATGCAATTTGAATCCAATCTCAACCTCAGCCTACTGTCCTGACCTGTACCTGCTCTTTCGCGGCAAGTTGTTAACATTGGCCTACTTTAAATTCAGTGTATCTAGAGTACATGTATGGCATTAGAACATGCTAATTACGACATTGCAACACGGAATATAAATCCAATATCTAAATGTGTTCAATTCTCTTTGAATTTGGATTTAGATACATTTAACGACTTTAGATTATATTATTGATTTGCTCACAAATCTGTGGCTGTTTAAAAGGAACTTTAAGAGAAAATCCTGCATGACCTGTGAGCTCAGTGTTGCAGTAAACCTGCTTGAAACATGGATGATATAATATAACTGCTCAATACAGACAACATATACTGAATTAATGTCAATAATGATAATTTACTTTAAAAACATAGCTTCATGGTAGGTGTTCGGGGTGATCATGAAAACTGAAACCCTAGCATCGAAGTCCGAAGATCTATCATCGAGTTTCAACCTTCTCGCTATCTCTTTTTCTTTCTATTTTTTTCTCTCTCTCTCTCTCTCTCTCTCTCTCTCTCTCTCTCTTCCTTTCTCTCTCCCTTGCTCTCTCTCTCTCTTCCTCTCTCTCTCTCTCTCTCTCTCTCTCTCTCTCTCTCTCTCTCTCTCTCACTCTCTCTTTTTCCCAATGTGGGTAAACCTCGAAAAATATACATTATGCTAATGCACTTCATATCCGCTCGGATCGAAACTTGTTACATCACAGAATGTCATGCTCCCAAAGAGGACCTTTAGTCAGCTCGCGCTGGACTTGTTATAGTTATTACATGCACCTATATCAACATTGCCCAACAGTGATTACTATATCAAAGTACATAACAGGCAGAACAGACGTATAATAATGCCCCTAGTAGACGCATTGATACAGAAATCCATAGGATCTTGTCAGATTATAGCGATCAAAGCAATACACAGGTTATTTAATGGCCAGAGCACAACACGTCAGATTGTAAATTATCTTGTCTGGGAAGTGGTATTAGTTAATGGCTTGTGAAATGGTAATAAGTGCCGAGGCACAGGATATAGCACGCAATAATACACACAGTAGCGTACTGGGACCTCTAACAAAGGCCAGTCTTGTGAGAGTTTACGACTCTTGTAGTGCTACGAACGTTCTATGGAACACGACCCAGATAGTATTGCACTGCGGTTCCAACTCCGCGCCCGGAGGTACGGTTATTGAAAAACATGTCGCGGTACCCAGGTTCCGAGATTAAGAAACCCTTTGAGTAAAATATTGTATGCGCCAGCTCAAATGTTATAGAGAGATTTGTGAAGAAAACCTTTAGTTGAGCTTGAGTTTGTAGGCCTACTCTAAACATGTTTCGTAACCCCTGGACAGGTGCCCGTATTCTCGAAGCTTCTTAGCTAAGAACTTCTTAGTAAGAAGAGATCTCTTCAAACATAAACGTAAGCAGAAAACCATTTAGGCAAATGTTTAGTACTCACGAACTTCTTATGACTTACGAAGTTTAGAGAATACAGGCCCAGATGACCAACCTTCCGACAAACTACTCAGCAGTGAATAAGGTAGCCTACATTACCATACAAGTAGGCAATTAAATAGGCATTTAAATGAATATCAATTTAGTGCAACTAATGGCAATCACTATTCTCTGCCAATTTATATTACAAACAGCGTACACACCCAGCCATAAGCCGCTGAGCTAAGGAAGTGATGTCTAGGACGAGACTGGAGATAGCCGACGTGGGGAAATCTGTATATCATCATTGGCGTTATTACTGCCAGTATTACCAAGATAATACGCCATGATGTTACCTCCAGACACTGGGGTCCGGTGGGAGCTCAGTAAACAGTCCATTAAATTGACACAACCAGACTGCTCAATTCTAGCTAGCTAATCATGTCTCAAAGAACAACCCGATAAACAGCGAATCCATAATATTCCTACTTTGTGATGAATCGTTTACTGACGCTCTGGGATCAAATTGCTGTCGCAAATAACAACAAACAATAGTTCATCCGAGTTAATTAATATGTGTCCTGACTCTTCGGTGTGTTCTTTAAGACATGAAGATGAAGTACTTTCTGTCATCTGCAGACCGACGTGTTATGTGTCATTTCGTGTTGAAAGTCAATATTATTGTTAGATGACACGAGGTAGTGTGTCCAGAAACATTAGTATGTACTTCCTGGTAGACATACACTTAGAAGAGGGTTATTTCATAGTAAAGGTAGAGACAGTAGCTTTGAATGGTGCCAGGTACGACATGGCTGTACTTGTATTAGTACCACCCAATTAGCTACAGAGACGGAACACGAAGATAATGCTTCTTTGTATGTCGGACTAGAACTGTCAGTCAGGATCAAACGGCAAGGACAAATGACGGGGAAGAATTACTCATGGTCCAGATCTAGATCGTATTATAAATAAAGGACTTCATTAACAAAAAGTGTTTGATGGTGTTCTTTGAGGAATTTAATGAAGTATGATGACTGTAGACGTCTATTAATAAGGGAACATCTATCATTATTGACATACATTATTGATATTTCTGCAAAATCTAAGAGCATTTTTCACTGCTTTCTTCGTGATCATACAGCAATTAATGAATGCAATCTATACCTGTATACATGTACATCACAGCCATTTTGTTAGAAGAATGTGTTACCATTACTTTACATATTTCAACTACTTCAAAAGCAAACCTTAATTCAATATACAAGATTAGTGGCCTGTTCTCATCAGCATTGAAGCGTAGACAGGTGTTTGATAAACTAAGACACGGACATTGTTTTTAAATGTTTCGTCACGCTACCACTTAGATAGTATTCCCTTATGTAATATTAGATAGTGACGCAACGATTCTTGTTACTTAAACGTGTACTATTGTATTGATAAAATGTGTAGGCAAGCCTTCATGATATAATTAAAAGCTTTAAACATTATTTTTTTACCAACAACATAATTTCAATCACCAACTCCTGGTAATACAACTATAGTTGACAACTAGCTAAGAGCCTGTACATCGATTCGGAACACTTCAATAAAATCTGAAGTTGTCCTCTTAAAATAAGACATGTTTTTCCCATCAAAGACCCTAATAGGTACTATAGGTAGTGACATCCGGGATCTAATGACTACTGAAGCAAGTCTCGCACCTGTTACGTCCCTTGCTAAATGAAGGTTGCTACACTGCGGAGACGGAAGCTGTTATTCAGGTTACAGAAGATTCCGAATAGAGCAGAACTACATCGGCAATCGTCGTATAAACAACATTATGAGCGCACATTGTACATGTGGTAAGGCTGTCTGTCTTGGATAGGCTACTGCTCAAAATAATGTCTGTCTGCAAGTCTAATATGTACATCGTTTTCGATTCATGGAGAATACCATGAATTACTTGTCTGGTGGACACCATTTATAGAGCCTTGAATTGCAACTCAAATCGTAATATCTGCTTTGCATTGTAATATCCACACGATTATTGCAATTCAGGGCCGTCAAATGGGTAATAGGTAGACCTAAAATGGTCCAGATGTCTATGTAGGTTGAGCAGGTCTGAGGTGTAGTATATAGCAGAGTTACTGAAATAACATCCCGTATGGGACACCCGATGTAGTAACTTCTGAATATGCTGGCAATTGATTCGAGTTCAATTTATTTTCCATGATCCTGTTTCAAAGTACTATATGTGTATATTGATATACGGATCAATTTCAACGTGATTTAATCTCAATCTTTCTTCGTTTCCGATAAACTTCAACTCTATGTCCAGTAGATGAAACGGAATAGTCCATATCTCTTTTAAACGACAGCTTGAGTTAACTCCCCATGGAGTTGAGAAGGTGGTGAAGTGAGTGCACACCGATCCATTGACCAATGATATAGCGCTACGGCCAAGCTTTCCAACATAGAGTTTGCGCAATACTAATACGCACTCTTATTATTATTTATTATTTGTTCTTAGAATGTAGCATAATGGCTTGTCTCACGCAATATCTGTGTGTAATCCAACATTTTTTTAATTATACGTCCTGTGTATATAAAGCACAATATTTAATAAAACAAAATAAACAAACGAAAATCCTTAAAATTATAGCAATGCTATCTGGTTTAAAACAAATAAGCATACGCATGGTCAATACAAAAATAAATATATATTGAATTATTTCTACATTATTTAATTTGTGACAAATAATTTGCATATAGATGGTTTTCAACAGGAATTAAATCAAAACATTCAGCATTCACACCATTGGTGCATGTTAAAGGAAGTGTATAGACGGTCATCTCCCCTAGGGAAGGTTAGAGAACTCATAACTACGTTTGATTCCGTTTATATCGGTTAGATCACGTGGCCTTGGGCAAGATGTCATACAAGTGCACTACCTACAACGCTGGGCATACTAAGACGTATATTCATGATAAATAATACCAAACACTAATATGTTTTCCCTTATATCCCATTTCTTTAAGCTATATACTATAAAATTAGTTGCTCTACATTCATTTTTAGGTTAATTACATACGATATCCTCTCTACCAGTACTATATATGCATGGCTTTATTTGGCCCTTTTCAGAAGGTCAAATGAATATAATAAGATTTACATCACACCTTAACACGGAAATTGAATTGACATATTTAGGGTTAGGGATAGGGTGAAGTCAAATCGCTGTACTTCTTAATCGTCTCGGGCCAAGTGGTGTAAAGTGCGTGTACCGTTCGTATGCGCACAATCAGGATCCATCAGAGTACCCTTTAATGAAAGTATCGTGGCCCTAGGTGGGCATAGTGCTCTCGTGGGTATCAACGGATAAAGATAGTATGCTAGTATACGAAAACGTAATGGTCTTTTAGTTGATTCCCGCTGCGACGTTAAACGATTATGGAAATCATTCACCCATTCATCTTTTAGTTGAAACGACACCGACGGAACCTTTCCATGAAGCGTTCGTTTAGACTAAGAGATCGTAATGTTCTCTTAGTAGCGTAGTTAGAAAGATCACATGCTATAGTATACTAGAGCGTAATGGTATATTAGTAGATAATCGAGGTTCGTGAAACGACACCCAATAGGACACCACTTTCATAAAACGTTCCTATCCGTAGCGTTCTCGAAGCTGTCAACTTCAACAAGATAAGATGACATGTTGCCATACGTAAGCGCAATGATCTCGTAGTGGATACGAGAGCTTCGTGAAACGACACCCACTAGGAAGACCACAAGGACACCCACTGGGACACCCACTAGGACACCCACTAGGATACCCACTAGGATACACACTAGGACACCTACTAGGATACCCTTTCATTATAGCCGTCGTATTATCTTGTATAGTAAGCAGTGAGAAATGCCATATATTCTTAATTCTAAGACATGAGAACCATGGTCTTATATAGTTCATGTATACGGACGCTTCATGGAAGGTCGCACTTGTCCCACACGCCCCGTGTTATTGTTAACGTCGTGATCAATGGCCGCCCCCTCCGTCTCTTCATTTCGGCGGGCACGTGTTCAGCTAGGTAATCAATGACTGGACCAGAATACCTAATTCATTGACATCCGGCTTCACTATTACCGAGGACGTTTATCCCGCTAGTGTCTGTCTAACAGAATTGCGACTGTCGGCCTAGAGGCCAAACACCTTGATTGAATGTCGACGGCACCCTTGTACTTACATGGCATCTGTAATGCCTTTAGATTAATGATTATAAAATACAGACAGGTGTGTACATTGTATGTGTCCTTACATATAGGATGTTTGGTGTGTGTAATAATACATTAATATTAATGACAATGATGACGACGACGATGATGATGATGATGATGACAATGATGATGATCATCATCGGCATCATTAAGAACAAAAACAACTAAGAAGAAGAAGAAGAAGAAGAAGAAGAAGAAGAAGAAGAAGAAGAAGAAGAAGAAGAAGAAGAAGAAGAAGAA
>JAUTBZ010159277.1:0-11073 GCA_032361785.1 Lepetodrilus galriftensis | reverse complement strand
CTGCGCGTTAAAGGTAAGACTGGTGAACAAACATGAATGGAGACATTGCCGTTCGCATTTTATTGGTGTCGCATTTAGGTCTAAAATATAGAGGTCGCATCAAATTAGTGACGCATTAATTTTGTGATTTACAGTATTGATGCCAACATGGTTTGTCTAATTATTGATAACATAATTATTTGATATTCAATTTATCAACCAAATAATCCTGTTCATGAGATCCACCATTATTGGATAATAAATATATCATTGGCTCCTTTAATAAATATAAATATAACACCAATCAGCTGTATGGGTATACAAATAATTTACCATTCATTTTAGACTATGGCTTAGTGTACTAAAAACAAAACTAAAATTCTTCCCATACAACATAAACTTATATTAGTAACATATTATTTTAAATAGTGAATATGGATTATCTATAACTATAATTAGAAATAAATGATAAAAGTTTGGTCAACTTTGTCGAGTACATTGAAAATTGTCACCTTCATCATCAGATTTCCTGAACCAACTAATTGTTCAACTGATGACAATATTCACAATAGTATGCCAAATGACAACCAAGATAAAGGTATGAGCTATATTAGCTTTATGTGATCTAACAGTGACAGTGTCACACAAGCAAGCACAGTAGTTAATTGTGGAAATCATATTTATGTAAAACTTCACAAGTTAATGTTGTGAAATAAATTGGTGTACAACTTGTAAATGTCTCTTGTTTCACAAAGGTATACTTGGGATGTCTTTCATAAGTGTAACTACTACTAGTACTAGGATGTCCTAACTGTAATTTAAATCATGTTAACTCATGCTGTCTGCAGATATATGTAACATCTTACTTATGATGAATATGTTTTACATAGAAATTCACCTTCATTTATTTATCCAGGCAACAATTAACTGTATAGCTGAATTCTTAAGTTATGATGTCTTTGTGAAACTGGTGACAGAGGGGGGTGGGGGAGGAGAGAGGGGGTTACAATTATATTATGTAACCTTAATCCTGTTGAATAATATTCCCAAGTAGATACCTAGAACTTTGTGAACAATCACACCCAAACACACATGCAAATATATGACAGTGTACAAATGATACAATGTATGCTCCCTCAGGTACACTTTCAAGGAACATCTTTTACCGTTTTCATTCTAAGCCTTTACAGCAATATAAGACATCATAGATTCTAATTATACGCAGTTTGGACAGTTATAACGTCGCTCTGTGACTTTAGATAACATCTGCTATCATATAAGAAGGCATTTTATAGAATACTAGCAGATAATTCTAAATAGCATAACAACAGGGATACTTACTGCTCCAACACCGCTGCAGAGGTTCCCCAAAACGATGATTGAAAAACATATGAGGAGCCTGAAAATTAAACACAAATTCGTCAGTTCAAGACATGGCATTGGTACCGTAGATCATTGACTTTGCATTAAGATGGGTTAATGTGTACTTCGTTAACGATGTATAGAGAGGGTTTAAAAGGGAAGTGATATAGCTTACCATCTAGACATGACTTCACGGGTGCTGGCCAGATTGAGAGTTCTAGAGTTTGCGGTGCCAGATCTGGGTCTGGCACTTGCACAACGCAAGATCATGAAGTAATGTCCGAACTATCAGCTAGTATGGCTCCAGCCGTCCTCCAAGATGAGAGGAAATTTAGCAAAGAATTAAATTCCTTACTCTACAGACGCTAAAATGTTTTTCCTAACATTCAGTCGTCTGCACCCAATTCTTCCCTAAGAATTTCTTGAAAGACGATGTGCTATTCCGCGGATGAGCACAGAAAAGGGCGGGGCTAAGTTGAGAAAATACGCCTCCTTCCTTACCACCTTTGCGTTGTGAGAGTATGACTTGCTCACTAGACATTTCCATCGGAAATAGTTGAATTACAGAATAACAATTGTTTATTGTTCCATGAAACACTGGTATAGTTAACTACACAATAGACAAAGTTATTAATGGGCTTAGTTTCAACCCATTTTTATTATTATAAATCATTACAAATATAATCACGAATATATTACCATTTTTCGGATGTTTTTCTATGATATATTTTACAAAGAATCTTTATCATAAGCTAAATTAAATAAATTGTTATTGTTCAAGATATTGAATGTGTATCGTTCACATTTTTCTAAACATTAGCCAATATATATACTTACCAAATATTACTTTGATAACTAATTTGTCATTGCTATTTCGCCATAAAACGTGCCGTAAAATTTGGTAATACTTCCAATAAGAAGCGTATTTAAATTTGAACCAGCTGAATGTATTAATAATGTAATTATTCTTTGCAAATATTATACAACGTGAACTAGATAGTTTCTAATATTTGTGAATATTAGTCGCAACAGCAGAGAAATATGTTTAAGATAAGAAGACTTGAAATGTGATGAATTCTGTGGAATGTATATTCTCCTAAGTCAGCGGGCGTTATTTCCGATAGCAACCGGGTGCTCCAAGACAAACATGGAGTGATTGACGGCTGAATTAAGCATAGCATCCGCCCACGGGGGCCAGATTGTGAGGTTTAGGAGGAACTGAGCTTCCGCCTAGAAGAAGTTAGTCCCACAGTTTTAAAATTCTTACTTCATGATTACGACACAATCTGCACTTTGAACGACATCAGAAGAATGGGCTAATCACGTGGGATATTATTATACAGATGAATTATTCATTTTCGTCGGAGTAAACAATTTGGAAAATAGTACCTGTTTTGTCGTCTGCAGTTTTGGTGCATCTTTAGGTTCACTGTAGAGACAAGATGGAGGAAAGAAACTAGCCCGTCTGCAAGTTAGGGATTGTGTCGGAACGGCAAGTTTATTCGGGCTTGTTGACTTTCCAAGTTCAGTGGACAGGGATTTTAGTAATATGAAAGACAAGCACAAGCGCAAGTGTGATAAAACATTCGATATGTTTTCCAAGGAATTTCTGAAGCGGCAGCTGCCTTTAGTTCTAGGAATCCTGCTATTCTTGGATTACTTGAACGTTGCGGATGGAGCTGTAAGTATTATATATTTCCCCTCTTTCCATGCGGGTTGTATGAAACGTATATACCTTACATTTATTCATCAGTAACTTCCGTTTATAGTGCAAATACGTTGACGTAATAGACACGAAAGTATCCTTTGGTATTTACCATTTTGTAGTATCATTATTGGTATTCTTTTCGCAACATATCTAGTATTGTAAAAGGAGAACAGACTACCATTGCGTGTTGACACTTGGTTGGTACATGGTATTAAGAAACACTTGGTATCACACATGTTTGATAGCCTAATCCGTTTATCAGTCACTGGGGTAATTCTTGTTCAATGTCCAGCTTCCCCGTAATTCATTGAATGCCGTGGCGTATGTTTGCCTTATATTTAGCCCACAGCTGTACAATGCTATACGGCCTGTATATAAGTGTATTTATATTCTCAAATATACTATTTAAGTAAAATAGGTTATATACTAGTATGTGTAATGTACTGGCTCAAATGTAAATGTAAATGTGTTTTATCTCTGTGGAGAAAATAACGGGAACGATCTTATAGGTGGTTCTTATACTTTCCCATATCGTATGCTTTACTCCAACAGTCTAGCGTGTCTGAACATGAAGGGAGCAGTCATTATATCTGTTTGCTCGTGTTGTACTATAGCTCATGAAAGCGGTATATCTATATATTGTAAATCACATAGTCTTAACGCTGGGCTTGTAGAGAGGAGTGAATTAATCATTAAATATTCTAAATAAATACATTTTATTTGTTTTCAGGCTTGCCAAGGGTGTACATCAACTATTTGTATATGTGAAGGTCAGAAAGGAGAAAGGGTGAGTTCTAATTTATAGTATACTAGAATTTGAAATTTTAGTTTTAAACCACATGAACAAAAAAAACATCTTCATGGAATACATTTATGGTCAATTAACACATGAACATACATTTTACAATTATTGTCTTGTCATTCAACTTGAATTTTAAAGTGTCAATTAGATCATAACTGCATGCAGCATAGAGGCCTACATATTCTTTCTACATATGATAGTACATATGACTATTTATGGGGAAATATTTTTAAAATCTACCATAATAATAGGATACTATTGCCAATTATAACAAATACATGTATAGCAATTGTATAACGATAGTGCAGATTTATTTCATCTGACTGCCATTTTATTATAAGCACACATTTAAAGATTATGGGGCATTAGGATTAAATTAAGCACAAAACTGATCTGTCAGAATGGTGTTTGTTTACCAATGACAGATGATAGATATATGTAATTAATTAGGGGGGAAACAAGATTATTTTAATAGATTAGTGAAATTTTAAAATCTGAAGAAAGATAATCATCCTTGAAAGATAGTTTAACATTATATAAGCATACTTGAAAGATAGTATAACATGCTATAAGCATACTTGAAAGGTGGTTTAGCAGGCTATAAGTATACTTAAAAGATAGTTTAACAACTTGAACGATAGTTTAACAGGCTATATTAGCATACTTGAAATATAGTATAACATGCTATGAGCATACAGTACTTGAAAGGTGGTTTAGCACTATTTAACAGGTTATAATCATTCTTGAAAGATAGTTTAGCAGGCTATAAGCATACTTGAAAGCTAGTTTAACATGCTATAAGCATACTTGAAGGGTGGTTTAGCAGGCTAGTATAAGTATACTTGAAAGCTAGCTTAACAGGCTATAAGCATACTTGAAGGATAGTTTATCAGGCTATAAGCCTACTCAAGAAGGATATTTTATCAGGCTAGAAGCATGAAAACGGTGCTATATTAATATGGTATTTATTATATGTTAAACCATGGTATTTATTATATGTTAAACCATGGTATTTATTATATGTTAAACCGGAAAGTGACCGTTGACCTACATGTATGCAAAAATGATCTTGCCCCTTTCAAGTAGGTGCAATTTCTTAAGGGTACATGCCATTGTGAGATATCAAGGAGGATAATTGGCTAGTGCCCTGGTGTGACTACCAAGAGCCCTGGGTAGGATGTACAGCAAGCTGTTTACAGTTAGCGCCATCAGTCATATATACTTGTGGTGCTAATCACAGTCAGTGGGATAAGCTGGCACTGGAGAGTTGTTAACCCTTTCCAGACTAGGTAACATACACTATGCTATTTATATATGCTCTATCCACATCCTCCATTTTTGCAAAGTAATGATGGAAGTGTAAGGGTTAATGGTTAATGTAGTCTTCTGTCACACCTTGTTCTCACCCAAATATTCCTATTTCGAAATATATCCATAGATCAGTTAGGCAAGTCTACATTATTGGAGAACAAGGGAATGTATTTCAGCGGCTCATTTCATTTAAATATAATACCAATCAATATACTTTATGTTTAACCCTCTCCCTGCTGGATTAGGCACAGGTACAGTCCTTTAGGGCATCTTCGGTTGCCTTCAGCATGAATAGGGTTAAACTATCTACTTTCTTCCTCTTGAGACTATGAAATTAAAAGAAGGGCTGTGTGCTAAAACCTTCTAAGTTACTTTTTCCAACTGTTCAGGAGAGCTAGAAAACATTGTCTGACTTAGAATCATTTTTAGTATAAAACATACATTTTAAAGAAGCCATATTTCTGAATCATAATCATAATTGAAAAGCATATGCTCAATGCTTTATAAACAAACAATTTGAGAAGAGTGTTCAATGCTTTATAAACGTACAATTTGAGAAGAGTGTTCAATGCTTTATAATCAGGAGAATGTCTTCTGGTCTTGTGCACAACCAACTATCATCAGTGGAAGTGTACCACATCAGTTAAGAATGAAAGTGTACCACATCAGGGGTGCGTTCAAGCTAGAATATATATTGATATGTATTGCTATGTATTGCTACAGAAGCCGTTCAGCAGCACGCGTAGCAATACGTATTAATACTTTTCACTACGGGTCTGGAGGCCGTGCGCTGTGTAGGAAAAGCAATACGCACGAAGCCGTTCAACGAGCAATACATGTAGAGAAAAGTATTATATTCATGTATTCTAGCTTGAATGCACCCCAGGTAAGAATGAAAGTCTACTACATCAGGTAAGAATGGTAATTCTTCAGAAGCCTTGGAGAAATGGTGTGTAGAATATAGCAAAGATATTTATGTGGCAACATGTAACTGCCCATTGCAAAATTTTCACTAAAGAAACCACACATTTTCTGTTGACAAAGTTAAAAGGAGACATTGTTAGAAAAACATAGATTCCTTATTAATATTTTAAATGCTTCAAGTTCAAATTCATTTCATGCAACTGATTTTGCTTATCAGATAACTTTTCTCCTGTGCCATGATCCTGTTGTTGGTGACCTTGACCTTGTATAACAAACATATTTTATCTAAAACGAAATGGATAGGTTGTAAACAAGTTTTTACAACCGTTATGATTTTGGATGGCGCCATTTATCATGCTTATGCCCTTTTGGAATTCTGTTGAAGAAATTACTGGGATTAAACCAGATTTAGAAATTAACTTTAAAACATACTCACCCAAATAATTATATAGATAACAGCACTATAAATTTCTACTAGCCCATAGGATACCTTTAACATTAGGAGAAATGGTTCGGGATGCCAAGCAAGTGGGAACTTCTAACCCTGTTAACCCTCTCACTGTTGGATTAGGCACATGTAATCCTCTTTAGGGCATCTCCGGTTGCCTACAGCACAGAGTGGGTTGAACCACAATGGCTACGTGTACTCTGAACAGGGCTTCTCAAATGCTTGTGTTGTCGTACATAATACAATAGTTCTATGTGTTATTCCAGGGACAATTCGGCTTGCCAGGATTGCAAGGCCCACCAGGTTTACCAGGATTCCCAGGCCCCGAGGGCCCTCTTGGACCTCTAGGAGAGTTTGGGGAGATAGGAGAGCCCGGGGCTAGAGGACCCAAAGGATTCAGGGTAAGTTTTATATGACATTTAATAGGTTGTCATGAAAGTAATATGCTTCCTCATACATGTAAATTGTAGTTCTATATTACTGTAGTAACCATTGGTTCAGAGGTATTTACTTGAACTATTGAATGAATCTTATAGCCATACATTGTAAATTATAAATACAAAATAGATTTTATTTTTATGACTTTTAGTTTTAAAAATATTTGCCTGAATAAATGTTGAAATCAAGTAAGCCCATCTGATCTATATAATGTACCAACATATACTTTAGTTTTATTTCAATCTTACCTTGATTAAGCACATGTGTAATGTATTGTATGTATTATTTGTCGAGGAGCGTAACAGCTTGATTACCAATCCTCATTAATTTCTTTTGAATAAACGTATGTTTAAATAAGCCATTTATGAACACTAAAAGTGCAAGTCTTTGATGAGCAGACGTTCTACATATTACATGCAAGTACTGAGTACTGGTATATTCAATGAATACTTTTGATGTTTACAGGGAGCTTCAGGATTACCAGGATTTACAGGAATACCTGGCATCCCAGTAAGTATTATGTTATCCAAAATGGATGTTCCTGGTTCAAATCCCGCTGCATTTCTATTTTTTATTTTTATTTTTATTTTTTTTAAATCCTGCCGCAGTTAATGGCTGACAAATATTTGAGAAATTTTGGAACTCTTCTTCAAATGTGTCTGCAAGTTCTTGAAGAGTTCCTGGAGCCTGTAGGCATTTTGAAATCCTTCAGCGTAAAAATAACATGAAGCTGTCATGTGTACAGTTGTTGGTAGACCGTGTTTTACTGTGTCCACTCATCAAAGCGCCTCTGTTTCAGGGTCAGTCTGGCCTTGAAGGCCCAGTGGGACCCCAGGGATATCCAGGATGCAACGGTACCAAGGTAAAACTATCCATTATTTATAAACTTAGCATTTCAATATCCTACAAGATGTATTTATGAACAAACTATTGTTATTAACCCTCTCCCTGCTGAAGGCGACTTAAGTTGCCAGATCACATGCAGAAATAGAACATTGATTTTATTCAGCAGGGAGAGGGTTAATAGTGGTTTTCTGATTTCTCAGATGATAGAGTTAACACCATGCAGGCCCCGAGATTACGCAACTTTTTCTGAATAGGTTTTTGTTTTCCTCAACTCACGTGCTATGCTAAAAACATAACGTTTTATGAACAAAAGTTTCATAATTTAATTAAGGGCCAGGTCCCAAATTTACCAAACTTTTTTAGTCCCACTTTTATGCTCAACTCAAATTTGTTACTCAATGCAAAATCTGTTGAACATGAAATCATACTAAAAGAAATGTTTTGTAAACTCAATACCTCTGATACATATTTCTCTATAGCTTTGATACATATTTCTCTATAGCTTTGATACATATGTCTCTATACCTCTGATACATATTTCTCTATAGCTTTGATACATATTTCTGTAGCTGTCTGTGTATTGCCATGTATGTACATTAGCTCCCCAATATTTTTCCAGGGACAAGAGGGGTTCTCTGGTTTTCCAGGACTTCCTGGTCTGCCAGGGTCACGAGGTCGACACGGACTTTCAGGACGGAAGGTAAAGTTATTTCTCTCGTTAAATTACAACCATCAATGATAAATACTGAAAACTTTAATATGAAATACCAATGCTAATAATAATAATAGGCTACTTATAATGCGCCAAATCCACCCCCTAACGCATGCTATATAAGCCCCTCATTATTATCTCCACTATGGGGCTTACAACAAGAATATTTTACCAAATTATTTCATCAGAAGAAGCGAGTACCTATAGAATTGGTTAATGTTATTGAGTAGAGTTAAAGAATGGGCTCAACATCATGTCCATTAAACCAAGGGAATTTATATTTTCTTTACTGTTGTAGGCACAGCTAATTTCTCTTGTTTCCCTACTTACATTGGCTATTTTTCACTTGGATCGATTATAATTGTTCATATTTTTTTGTATAGTGTACTCGTCATATTCACTGTCATTTAGAGCATAGTTCCATTATTTTCACCAGTCGTATAATCTATATGACAGTATGTAATATTGTTAACTGTATGAGTGTGCTGATGTCATGAACACCGTGATGTTTATCGCAGGGAGACCCAGGCACGACAGGCGGCTTTGGTATCGGTGTGAAAGGAGAACCTGCTAGAAATGGCAAGCCTGGATTACCGGTAATCATCATCATCATCATCATCATCATCATCATCATCATCATCATCATCATTATCCATCATCATCAACGAGTTGAAAGTTAAAACGTATTTCTACAAAAACAAAATTTGAGAGGTTTCCATCATCATCATCATCATCATCATCATCATCATCATCATCATCATCATCATCATCATCAACGAGTTGAAAGTTCAAGCGTATTTCTACAAAAACAAAATTTGAGAGGTTTCGTAGTAACATGATCAGGGACAGGGTATATGTCAAGAAAATAATACATCGGAATTTGTGTCAACTGTTTTATGCGGTGTAACCCTACATAACATTGCACGTATCTCTGTGTTATGAAGCATGCTGTTAGACACTGTTGACGATCAGGTCACGTCTTTCATCCCAGAATTTGAACTCTTAACTATTAGTGAATTTGTGATACTTTTATTTTTAGCTAAATCGACAGTGTTTTCTCTGAGCAAAAAAATGTTGATTCAGTCTCAATTCTACAAAGGTGTAGGTGCCTGTATATATATATATATATATACTAGTATGCTGAATATACTCTTTCTGATAATGGTTTCCACCACTATTTTATTATATAAATAATACCTTATGTCATTGTTCTTAACAAACGGCTTTGTTCTTCTAATGCTGTGAATACACAAGGCGTCTCTCTGTCTGTCTGTCTATCTGTCTATTTAATTGCACATGGTTTGACATAACCCGCTTGAAAAATGAAATGTGATATCTCTATTTCATTCCTGATTTATCGCTTTCCCTTAATCAGCTGCTAATAGACATTTCTCTGCTTCCACGATGATTAGTTGTTCTCTGTTCCACTGTTAAGATATTGAATATTTATAGCTGCATGCATATATATCTGCTGATTTTTGTTTTGATAGATCATGATCACGCGAACAGCTGCAATTATACATGCAAATGACATGAGTAATAATATAAACGCGTTCTTGCGAAATGTCGTTGCTTGCGCAAGTTGATCGTGAACGGGTACGTTGGTATTCAGCGATTGAGTCAACCGGCATGAGTACGTGTGAGCTAGAACCTCGCAGCTGATTGGACGCCGATATAGGGGTCAGCAACGCCTGGTCACGTGGCTTTACTATATCTGACCTCTCCGAGTGTTAGTATATATAACCTATTTTGGACGTTTTCTTTAAAACCCACACAAGTAGAGTGCGAAATAAGTCGGCAGCACCCCAGTTTTTCCGACCAGCCCTTCGTGAGTACAAATGTCCTTGTCTTGTGATGTATTTCCGCGATATCTTCTTGGATATGTAAGGTTTTCTGTAGGGTAGGATGGAATGGGATGGGGGTGAGGATGGGGATGGGGATGGGGTGGATGCAGGGATGGGGCTTCAAGCGTTCAGGAATGATGCTCATACTAATCTCTTCATCACTGAAATGAATACTTATGGAGATACTGTAACTGTCATTGACCCAAAGCGACTTTGTCATGCGGTATGTTATTAGTTCTAGCACTAACACGATTCCGTGGGCCTATATTGAACTACCAGGAGATAATGTTAAACAATGATATGCAGCTGACACAAACCGTTCGTGTTGACTCAAGCCAGGTTCTAGGGTTGTTTCTGTGTACGGAGCGAGTTTCATATCGAGTTGGTCAAATATTCATTAAAAGACATGATTAGCGTTGCTATGGAAACGGGTCATTCAGCGGCACGTGTCAACAATAACGGTCATTCTGTTTCATTCCGACACGGCAAACATTACCCAGTCTATAGATGACTGTGGATTTATACATGCTTAAAACTTCAACGTATTTAAATTTTAAAACTCCGTCTGAACTTTATGCCGCGAACAAGGGTCCGTATTCTCGAAACTTCTTAGCTAAGAACTTCTTAGTGAGAAAAGATCTCTTAAAAAAGTAACATAAATAGAACACCAATTAGGCAAATTCTTAGTGCTTAGTCTTA
>JAUTBZ010159266.1:0-11074 GCA_032361785.1 Lepetodrilus galriftensis | reverse complement strand
CAGTAATAGTAGTAGTAGTAGTGGTAGTAGTAGTGGTGGGTAGTGGTAGTAGGAGTTGTGGTGGTGGTGGTGGTAGTAGTAGTTGTGGTGGTGGTGGTGGTAGTAGTAGTGGTGGTGGTGGTGGTTCCTGATTTCCAAGTAAGGTTGTGATGCATGCTGATAATACCTCAGCTAGGTTGTCTCCCTTTGTCCAGTGAATGCGTTCGAAGTTGACAGGGTTGATGCAGTTGTTCCATGTACTAGTATTATGTTTACAGAATATTCTGTAGACCTACCACTCAATATGACATTGTGCTAGTACTCTCAGGGGCGGATCCAAGGGGGTGGGGTGAGGGGGGATTGCTCACCAGGCTGTGCGCTCCCCCCCTCGAATTGGCTTTTTTTGTTCAATAAACATATATTCTGTATTATGGTGAAATTATGAGCCCCCTCTAAAATACACGTTGAGCCACCCCCCTAACTTGAAAGTCTGGATCCGCCCCTGTACTCTAAATTCATTTTAATCATATGCCATTGTTAAACAAAACAAAAGTCTGGATCCGCCCCTGTACTCTAAATTCATTTTAATCATATAATATGCCATTGTTAAACAAAACAAAACAAAACAACAACAGCAATAACAACAACAAAAAACAACCCAAACCTCCACAACAACTCACGATTATAATTTATGTATAAAATTACCAATGATTGAATCAATTTAATGTAATCTTTCACACGTAAATCGGGTCGGGTACATGTACTACTCGAGTAGTAAATTGTTACTCGAGTACTCGAGAGTGATTCCAATGGCGGACATATAGATTTTATTAATTTAAAAATTAATTTGCTTTTCGAAAGCGTTACAGTATAAGGTGCTAAATATGACCGACAAAGTCAGGAAATCGTTTATTTGTCCGTCTCAGTCTTAAAAATAACCCGGGAGACCATGATCAGCCCCAAAGCAATGATTAGTTGTTTTAATATGCATTATATGCACAATGTGTAACCATGTAAAAAGTGTATGTTAGTTTCATTTTGTTTTATCATCGCATCATATGCCTCTGTTCACCCAGCAGAGAATGGGTACCCGGAAGGGTGATATGGAC
Organism: Lepetodrilus galriftensis; assembly: GCA_032361785.1. Taxonomy (NCBI): domain Eukaryota; kingdom Metazoa; phylum Mollusca; class Gastropoda; order Lepetellida; family Lepetodrilidae; genus Lepetodrilus; species Lepetodrilus galriftensis. The sequence continues at coordinate 9,986 of JAUTBZ010159266.1, read as the reverse complement.
ATGTGAATGGTAGCGCCTTGAATGTCAGTTTGGGTTCTAGACTCCCCAGGGAGTTGAGAAGGAATGTAGTGCACAGAGATCCGTTGACCGGGGTAGTGCCATGAGCATGTGTACGACATGGAATAGGCGCATTATAAATATGCATTATTATTAAAAGGAAGGAAATGAAAGAAAGACAACATATTTTACATCTTGATGTGCAAGTAAAAAGATAAATATGCAGGTTTCTTTTCATCGAATCCAATTGCAATGCATTACAGCCTACTATGCATGCATGTGTCTTTGGCTGGCTTCAAGAATGCACACAGGAAATATCCGACTTCTGTTATAAACCAGAGTTGCCTTGCTGAAGGCCGGTATTGTCCCGCTGTAGTAAAGTGTTGCCCCAGTTTTGCCTCGTAAAAATATTCTGTTTATGTTCTTTAAGATTGATATTGATGCAGAGATGCAGGTGTATGAGGCAACACTGTGGATCTCGGTCTGTTGAGATGGTGTCGTACCAATTGGTAAAATGTCCAACTGGTTAAAGTGGCAATTTGTCGATATCCATTTTCTTGTTTAGTGTGTAAACACTGCCTTATTACCCGTGTATTTAGTGAACTCTTCTATCAATGGATTAAATTAAACAGATGAGTATATCCATGAACTTTGAAAATAATCATTCACTGGTGGGTCGAGGCACAGTCTCCTAGCACAGTATAGAGGGTTGGGGCACAGTCTAATGTGTCAAGGCACAGTCTAATATGTCCGGGCACATTCTAATGTGTCTGGGCACATTCTAATGTGTCTGGGCACAGTCTAATGTGTTGAGGCACAGTCTGATGTGTTGAGGCACAGTCTAACGTGTCTGGGCACAGTCTAGGGAGCTGGGGACACAGTCTGGTTTAGGCTGTCAGTCTGGTGGGTCTGGGCACATACCTGTGGAGAGATATAGGGCTGATATGCTGCCCCTGGGCTGATAACCTTATGGAAGGTGCAGCCCTCCTTTACCCTTTGCTGATTTACGGCCTTTCAACTCGACAGTGTAACACAATCACACGGTGGTTCGGACTTTTATAGGAAAGGGGGCATCACACTACAAGTAATGAGTTTTATTAGATGAATTTATAGAGTCCTTTCAAATAGGTACATCTTCACCTGTTTTGAAACTTGGATGGAAAATGACATTCAGCACTACGATTGTTGCACGTTTCATCCTTCCCTAAACTGACAAGTCATGACATAAGTGAAAGAATCTTGAAAGCTGGTCTAAACTCCAAATTAAAAAAGAAAAAGAAAAAGATTTTTTTTTAATTTATACAAATCAATCTAAGACTATGGCATAGTCTTCATCCTCAGAGACAATTATTACTGCAGTAAGAATACAGCAAGACATACAACATACAAGACCTCCAGAACACAACAGGTGGAGTCAGGTTTTCATCAGCTCTGATGATGGCTGCCACCACTGCAACAGCCTTGCCTCTTCATCGCCTGACCTCCGACCTCACAGCCGATAGGCTCTGGGGCGATGATGGTTGCCTATAGATACACGTGAAGATGGCCTCACACATACACACACAGCAGAGACTGTACAGTGATGCTGACTGGTCGGCTGTTTGTAGTCTTCTCTTTGTAGCAAGGCTGTTTATAACAAGGCATTGTTGATTGTAAGATTCTTGTAGTAATGGTTTCTGTATGGGATAACATCCTAGTAACAGTTGATTCGTGAAGAAGAATGCCTGAGTCCCACCAGCGCTGAGGACATTGTTTTTCACAAATCTGGTATTGCGTTTTTCACGAATCGGGTATTACGATGATAAATCAGCTGTTCCGAGGATGTTATTTGACTTAAAAATGCAGCACACATTTCACGTGCACTTCATGAGCATACCTATTCTCTGTCTTGATTGTCAAGCATATACATCATGTTCCATGCACACTGTGCGAACATGGCGTGAAGCGAACATGGCGTGGAGTGTGTGCTGTTGCTGGCTACCGTGACTCTTTCAAAAGACTTGACAAATTTTGGTTGATTTTTTTTGTAACCTACCTAGCACAGGCGGTAAAGCATAGAACTCCTAGCCAGCAGTCTTAGTTTGAATAATGTTTGAATAATGTTTGAATAATGGTACACTGCAGTTTTAAATGTACAAGTAGACACAAATGGGAGTGATGAATTTTAAGATTGTACATTCATGAATGCTACTGGATAAAAAACCTGTACATTCATGAAAAAAGATCATTCATAGATTTTAAATGGACAAAAATGACGACTTATTTTACTTCATCCTCAATCCAACATTTATATCTTTCCAAACGTCAAGTTGTGTTTCATTTATTTATATTACCCACTTCTTTGAATCCACTGCAAGTAAATACATGTACAATACAACTAATAATATAGCAATACACAGAACACTACATAATACAGCACAGTTCAAGGCTACTATTAACCTACATAATCATCCAATATCTATTAACACCTTAACTTCACATACATATCCATTCATTTATGTAATTACCATATCTCATTGTGCTAATAACATCAGCAGATAACATGTCATGTGAGACTTTGATTATCATTACTCTACTTATGATACAAATATATGTAGGTAAATGTCTACTAAATAGCATTAACGGCTTACTAGAATGATTGGATTTGTTAAAGAAAATTTAAGAAAATGCTTAAGAAATGTTAAACAAAATATATTATTATTAACGCATTGCAATTTGTTGCTAAACTTGACCGTGGGAATCTTCCACTCGTAATTTTTTTTAATTGTCGTGCTTTGAGCTGGCAATATTTCCTGGATTAGGCATATTAGTTACAAATGTGCAGTATTATTTTAAAGGCATGCACTAACAGTTTTTTGACATAAAATATATTTTTCCAAAAAGTATGTACATTTGATTTGTCTACACAAGTATATTGGAAAACAGGCTACATTTTTCACATGTCCCACTGGTTTTCTATGTTTTCATAGTTTTTTATTTTTGATAGTGAGATAAAAAGTTTAAAAAATAAAATATGTTTGATCATAAAATAACACCAATATTGTATGCCTTTAATTTTGAGCTTGAGCATGAAGTGATACTCAAAAGTTTAGTTTTCCACATATTTTCATATTATATTTTTTGTTATTAAAATAGCTTTTTATTGTTACGTATCAAAAATATTAATCTGATTCTCTCCTTTTCCAGCAATTGACTGCGCGGTCTCTGAATGGTCGGACTGGGGCGAGTGCGACAACCCGTGCGGACTGGGTTCTCGCCGCAGGAAGAGGAAGGTAAAGACGTACGCGGAGAACGGGGGTAAAAAGTGCCCCACGTTGAAGCAGCGTCGGGTGTGTGTGGGAGATGCTAAAGAAGAGGAGTGTCTACAACAGAGTGTTTTACATACAGAAGAATTAAAAGGTGGGATGAGCGGTTAGGATAGTAGTATATGAAATGTTGTAGATTTTTCAAATAAAACTTGGTATTTTTAGCTCTGATAAAAATAAGCCACAGTATTTGATGAAATTGATTTTTCTGTTGTTAATAGATGATGTCATAACTCATGCAGGATAGGCATGTGATTTAATGTGTCCCTTCGGTTACTGTTGTACGAGATACGCCAAGGCCGCTATCATTTTACCGGATTAATGCGCCAAATTGTCTGGGAATTATTACAAACTGTCAGATTTGAGAGACGAACATCATACAACTATAATGACGGATAATGTTAGACATTGCCATTTGACTTGTCACTTAACTTCAGCAAAATGTCACTATCTGAATACGCCAACATCTATCAGAATCCGTGGACTATTTCTTTTAAATTAAAGCAGTATATGTCATAGAAAAATATTTTCAGGGCGTGTATTTCTAGTTCAACTCGTAATGATAAGTTAACTTTGTTAAATTATATGCAATTGTTTTGCATGCATATGGCACTATGACATTTGCTAAATGTCAATCAGATAAAAATGCATCTTTAAATTTTAAAAAGAGATTTTGATAGTGTTTTTCAAAACCTTTTACATTGATTTTGTGTGCATTTCGGGATACCAGTACATTTTTATTGCAAAATTACATTTTTATAAAAGTTTTCTGATCATTCTTCAAGTTTGCATTGTCAGTTATGTCAACCAATCTTTATTGATTTTAACATCTTTTCCACATATATATCACTCTAATCTACTGCAGAAAGGAAATCCTATTAAATGTATGACATACTACTAAATGTGTGATATTAGTGAAAGAATCTAGAAAGCTACTATAAACCCCAAATAAAAAATCTTTAAAAAAAAATAAAAAATACCTAAAAATAAAATCATAGAATGTAAAATCTACCCATGAAGTATAATTGTTCATAATACGTGCTAAACGTGCAATGAAACTCCCATTGTCTGCCATGTTCAGACATCTAAAATGAAACCCTAACTGCTATCAAACCCACAAACCCAGTATTTACACAGGAACCTATCCAGTAATTATTGGGTCATGATGAATGTTTACAATGTCTGACCTTCTCGAATTATCAGCAGTTTGTGCGATTGTGATTGCTGGTCACCCCACCCACATGAAGTGGTATAAACATGCCGAAATGGGTGAATAGACTGGGTGAATACACCGCGGCGTAGACACAGAACTGTTTATATGGGATGCCTTTCTTGACCTCTGTCGTCTCTCCTGCGCTGGGATTTGCTGAGCTAGGTGAAAAAGGATAGATAATATACATCGTCGATTCTCCGAATAAAACATCTCCTTTGTGGAGGAGATTTCATTTTTCCCTTTGGTCATGTGACCTAATCCTACAGGGACATTCCGCAACAATTCACTCGCGCATATTTTTTTTATTGTTTTCTTCACTTGCAGATTCTAGTGTGGTTTTTTTAATGTTGTTTTTATACGACTCATTACAATTGTCTGCTGTTTCGTGTCATCGTTACATTGTGACTGCTGAAGCAAGCTGGCATTGAAATTCATTGCAATTATCATTGGAAAAAATCCCTTTGATTGCCATTGAAAAACATTGTTTTGGGGCGTATAAAATCGTGCATTGAAAACTTTGGTGATTGTAATTGAACAGCAATTATGATTGTCATTGAAAACAACAATGATTGTTATTGAAAGCCATGGTGATTGAAAACTGTTATGATTGTGATAGATAAACAATAATTAATGTCATTGAAAATCATGGCATTTGCCACTGCAAATTGTGCATTCAAAAGTATTTTGATTGTCTTTGAAAACAATTACTATTGCCATTGAAAACCAAGTTGCAGGTGCCTTGCATCATGTGTCGTGCATGCTGTAACCAATGTTCATACAAGTTCATACAAGTTGCATCCTGTACTGTACCAGTCTTCAGGACATTGGCAATTCATCAAATGTTGAGATTATTCCATAATAACCAACATGGAAACATTATGACCAATCCTGTCATACTTCCTGTGAGGTCGTGACCCCTGGCTTCTGACACAAAATTGCACAAAATTGTCATGCTGATTGTTGTCGGATTGCGTCCATCAGGGAAAGGTTATCACGGTGCGCTGACACACGTTCAAACTCACAATCATCTCTCTGTAACTTACTGTCTCGTATCAACTTACACTCGGCACGTCATGTAAATAGTAAATAAACTGGCAAAAGGTCAAAGGTAAATCCATGTGTAATACAATGCACTGGAACTTATCCGGTTAATTCAGTGATTATTATTGTCTTTAAGTTTTAACTGGAGTTTAGAGCAGCTGGTAAGATTCTTTCACTTATATCATGGCTTGTTAGTTTAGGGCAGTAAACCTGCACACACTGGCTGGTGCTGACTGACCAAGGATGATAACTACATTGCCACAAACATCATTCCATCAATAATAAGTAAAAAGTAACTAAAGATGCGCATTATTTCTTTTTATTCAATTCTGTCCAAGGCTATCTACACAACACACACACACACACCACCAATACCAACCCGTTATTCATATCTAATAATTGCGTGCTAAGCATATTCTGGTTTTATATTACAGCGTAAATATATTTTAATAAAACATAATACTTTTCCCAACAGTAAATCATTAACAGTCATCTATATCTAATTCCTGAGAAGCGTAGACATCCATCTATCACAATGTGTCAGTTATTATATGTATCTAACCTAAAACTGAATCCCTTCGCCTAGGTCCCTGAGACATTTGTATATATGCACTTGTTCAGACAGGAAAGGTTGCGATAAAACCATGTTTGACAAAGCCGATATTATTGTGTAGACACTTATTGTTCTCTGTGTCAATGACAGAGGTGGAAGGTTTGAATACCACCATCTACAAGAAAGGACTGGGGCGACACATCACTTACACATTTACTAGGACATAATGCCATCCAGTCTTTCAGTGCAAAGTTTTATTGAGAATACACCCATATTAATAACCTTGGGAAGTGTTGGGATGTTTCTATGGCAATGGGCACTATTCTAGAGAAAGGAATTAGTTATTAAGGAATCAGTTTTCATTGATCGCCAAGGTAAATGTCCTGGTAGATATTTGCGCTGTGTAAGTGTGTATGTAGATACAGTAGATAGGTTGTGGTTCTGTTTGATCGGTTTCAGTGAGAATGTCTGGGAAATATTATGCTGGATAATATTATACTGTAATTATGAAGAAATTTACAATTTGGGGTGCATTTTGTGTAACTTAATAGTTTTTTTTATATGGTATTAGTACTACGGTATTATATATATTGTGCTTATTGTGTAATGTCCAGAAGATATTTCAGAGCTAGAGTAGAACCGTTATGTATTTATTGTATTGTAGTATATATTTTTAACCAAGATTGACATTGGTCAATGTTATTGCAAAAGTGTAGTCTTTGTTGGAACATCTACCAGTAGACAATTTTTCTATATTTTTATTTGTTTATTTAAATAGGTTTATGAAATGTTTAAAAAATATGTTTTCTTAAAAATTAAAAATAAAAGCGGGTAAATAATACATCCATATTTGATGAAAAAAATAAAATTTAAAATAGTGAAAAATCTACATCCATCTTTGACAAGGATTACGTGAAAATCCTTTCAGTTATTTGAGTTATCTTCCCTGAACAGTAAGGATCTCATTCTGCCATTTAATATACTAGCCAACTAAGATACGATTCCATCTCACTCTGTCACTCCGTCACTCTCTCCGCAGAGAAGAATTGTGTGAGAAGCAAACTGCGCCATGTTTTCCACAATTAGTATACATGTTTCTAAACCAGCAGCGATTCTAACACGTGGCCATAAAATGTTTTTTGACCAGCTGGCTTTGATAGAATTGAGTTGATGTATGTCAACAGGAAATAAGGACTTAATAGTATGATGGTAATTAACGTGAGGTGTACATCTGGTCTGACATTCCGACCAATGACGGTTACCAAGTAACAGTGTGGTAGTGTTCGGCAGTAGTGGTGTCGGCAATGGATGGTAGTGTCAGGGTGAACATGAACTGTGAACACTGTACATGTACTGATTAGTGTAGCGGCCAACAGGAACATTGCTTCTATGACACTGGTGGTTTCATCACAGTCATCTAGGAAACTGTTAAAGGGATACTATTCAGACTTTTTATCACAATATGTATTTAAAATAATAATATAATAATATATGAAATATTGTTTGTTGTATTTTTGGTCACTTTTGACATAAATATAATAATCCAAATTTGATTACAATCTACAATTGTTTACATATTTAAAAGCTTCCGGTTTAAGCTTTCAAAACAATTAAGTTTATTATTGGTTTATTATTGATGTATTATTGAAGATAATACTGAAAGGATAACATTTCCTTCTTGGTGAAACATGGTCAACATTGAGACCAATGAAAACAAACAAGAATATTTGTTTTCATTCATAAATGAAGTTTAGAAAGAGTTTTGATTAATGACTTTTATATTGAATAGAATGTAATGATCAATTTTCCCCATGATTTGGGGGAAAACCGCTGTGCGAGTTTATTAAACATTAACCTCAGTTTGCTGCCCAATGCATGTGTAATAATGTATTACATAGTCAATACAGCACCAGAGTCTTCTGGCCAGAGCTTCACAAAGCGGTCAGACTGTAGTCCTGGCCTAAATCAGTCCATACGCCATGCTTTTACCATAGCAGGAAATGACGTATACCTCGATTTACGCTCGGACTAAAGGTACGACACTTTCGTGAAACGCAGGCCCGTTAACCAGCCGTTTAATAGACTAGTTTCTGCAGAACTGAACAAGCCCACTGTGGCATTGATACACTGCCTACGCGATTTTTAGCGATTTCATTGCACGCTTTGATCACAGGCAGTTGGGCATGCAATGGGCTGAGCTAGCATTAAATAGCTACTGCTTTTCTGTGTCATTAAATGTACTTTATGGAATTGACATATTTTTTGCAGGCTTAAATGTGAGGGATTTATGAACTGAATGCATTTTGAATGAGAAGATAGATTTCAGCTGTTCCGCGAGACCGAGAAATGATGTATCGAGAGTAATTTACCAGATTAGTTTGTTGTTTCCATAGCTTCTCGATTTACCATAACACATATTTGGATTTCTGATTCCTGATCCTGGAAAGCCATTACTCAATTTGTAAAGCATTCTCCCTGAAGTCAAAAGAGAATTGATACAATTTTAGTTATTCAATGGTTTAATCGATGGACAAATATTGTGATAAAGTCGCGATAATGCCATTGCTTGTATCCTATGTCGGAAGAATGTGTCTGTTGTAGTACGAAGATATCCTTTCCCTAATCACATCAATTTTCCAATGCAACTGATCGTTTATCTTTGTTAGCGCAAGTCAGCAAGTATGCGGAAATAGCGGTTTCCACTACCGTGCTGAACAAGCATGTGTAACATGTAAATGTGACATCTGTACATTGCTTGTGTAACAGATAAGATGTTACATGTCAACGGGAATGGTAGTTAGTGTCATTGTTGATTGTTTTAAAACTTTCAGTACATATTCTTAACGGATCAATGACAAAATGGGCATTTTGTAATTAACTAGTAAATGGTGGATATCCATTCTATGATTAGTGTTCCTAGATGTATTGAGGGTTTTTTCCACATATATTTATTATCCCCACATTTCTGTATTGTTTATGTCATTTTGAAATAAATATGTTTTACTTCTACTGGGTAATATGTATTCTTTGTTGTCTTTTTTTGTTTTGTATATGTTGTAAAATATTAGTAGTCCGCAAAATATATCCACATATTTATATTAGACAATTACGTCTGATCACATGTTGGTGAAAGATTCCCGCTGTGACATAAAACAATAATTCTCTCACTCACTGATTACATGTCAACATTTATTTGATTACATAGCTAACAATTTTTTCATTTTTCTTGCAGAAACTGGTCGTATTTTGCCGGCTGCTTATGGAATATTTCGAACAAGCTCGAAGTACGATCCATGGAAGGGAATCCTGAAGAACTTGTACGGAAGAAACTTCAATGAAATTCTTTCAAGAGCAACGTAAGTAAAATGCAATAGTTACCTGTCTTAATATTACCAACTATATCGGGAACATCTCAACTATATCGGGAACATCTCAACTATATCGGGAACATCTTGATTATATCGGGAACATCTCAACTATATCGGGAACATCTTGATTATATATGGAAAATCTCTTATTTATACCACTATTTCCTATCTGTAGACAAAATATGTCAAAACGTCTTATTCCACAATAGATGAATCGTCTCGTATGCTTAAAAGATTCCTGCTTCACTCACTCGCAATGAAGGCTAGAGTACATTACTTACAGATATATCTATCTCCTTGTGGAAATAGGTAATGCCTGTAACATATGTAGCAGAAGATGGATTTACACTAAATATGATGCAACAAGTCTAAAAAACCTGAACGTGATGTATTTGTGAACAGAATCCAGCTCCTACAGCCTCACAGACACAGACATTTCTATTTCATACTTACTCCAAAACACACACTGGATATCCATTCAATTCCCCAGAATAGCCAACGTTAACAAC
>JAUTBZ010159233.1:0-11076 GCA_032361785.1 Lepetodrilus galriftensis | reverse complement strand
TTCGCCTTCGTAAGGTGGCATATGACAATCTTGACACGTTTTGTCATCAGCACTGCCATCGTTATAGGGACTCGAATACCATTCCGAAAAGGTATTCTCGATGAGCGCTCCTTTCGGATTTACGACATTATGGCAAGTCCCACACATCGTTGAAGATGCCAATAAAGTCGATGTGCTAAGTGAATGAACTTCCTGTCCCGTGGGGTTCTTACTCGTGGTGAAATAGGTTGTGGTTGAGTAAGTGAAGTTCGAATTTACGGTGGCTGTGACTTTTTCCATAACGTGGCAGGTTATGCAATCTACGCCTGCATTTACCATCGGATCTTTGGGATCGATTTTCGCTCGATACTTTCCGTTATTCTCTTCGATGGGGGTAAGCCCTTCTTTAGACGCGATCGGCGCGTGACACTGAATACAAAATTGGTCGATTTTCCCTTTGGTATCTGAAACCCCACGTTCAAGCATCGCAAGGTAAATCGGATCGGTGGTGGCGTATGAGTGCATACTTCCTTTCCAATCGTTGTAGATATCTTTGTGACATTTTCCACAGGTTTCAGAACTCACAAGGTGAAGATCACCTTCGATTCTTCCAAAATCAAAAGGTGCTGTGGTGTCGCTCATATCGTGTTTGAGATCCAACGCGATATTTGCATCGCTTCCCAAATCCTTCTTCGGAGTAGGAGTATGGGTATCGTCGTTGGAACAAGAAAAGAGGAGCGCAAAAATGAATACAAATTTAAAGTTCTTCATACCGGCGAGCATAGCGAGTGAAGGTGTGAGAAACAATAGTTTTAAGTGCGGTTTGCGGCATCAAAACTCTCATCTGCAATTTTTATGATCGATCGCATAGATTTATCGAAAATCATGATCGTGATGCCGGGTATGACGATGACGAGAAACTGAAGAATGTGGATGGTGGCGGCAAAGGCGGCGATTCCCTCTGGTGCCGCTGAAGAGGCCAATAGCATTCCACGATTGATAAAATACTCATAACTTCCCACCATCGCGGGGCCCCCTGGCAGCATGATGCCAACCACTAAAATTGAAAGGAGCGTATAACCATCAAAGAGCGTGACATCGAAGCCGAACCCGTACTTGGCGAGTAGCCACATCGATGCTCCGTTCGAAACCCAGTAGAGCGTAGTAAGAGCGAGGAAACGCCAAAGCGCTTGTCCATGACGAAGGGCTTGAAAACCATCGATGAATGCGTCCAATAAATGTGTAACTTTCCCAGCAAGATTTGCTGAGAGGAGACCGAGTGTTTTGTTCACAATCGTGAACGCGAACTCTCTTCTCCAGATCGATACGGTACAAATAAAGAAAGCTGGGAAGAAAATCGCGGCGGCAAAAGCGGCTAAAGAAAGCGCAAATACGCGTTGCTCGCTAAAGGCGTAGGTGGACGCACAGACGAAAAGCATACCTGTAATGACCATGCCATCGATGACTCTTTCAACCACCACGCTTCCTAGTGCGGAGGTCATAGATAAACTGCTTTTTTTAGATAACAAATAAGGGCGTACAAATTCGCCTAGACGAAGGGGGAGAAGGAGAATGGCCATAAATCCGAGTGCACAGATCGCGGCAACTTTTCCGCGAGAAAGTTCAAGGCCGTCTTCTTCGATGACGCGAACAAGCTCGTACCACCGGTAAACACGGGCAATGTGGCAGACTGAATATAGGGCAGAAAAAGCGAGTGCCCAGCCGATAAAAGAGAGGGTGTCGTATTGTGAAAGGTATTCCAGGATTTTATCGAAAGGGAGTTCTTTTGCGGCTAACCATAAAAAGAAGGCGCCGAGTGCGCTCGCTATGGCGAAATAAATTGTAAAACGACGCAAAGTAAACTCACTTACGAACAAAAAACCGGTTTATTCTTGGTATCAACTAAGGGGCTGAATAAAGAAATGTTTATTCGCCGAGTTCTCGTTTGATGCGATCTTTGAGCGCGTCAAGGTCCGAATCAACTTCCATTTTCCGGAATTTCTTCTCCATTTCTTCGGCTCTTTCATTATCGGAGGCGGAGGAGAGGCTTCTTGATGCTCCTGTTCCGGCGTGAATCTTAAGTTTATTTTTTTGACCTAAAATCGACTTTAACTCGGCTTGGATTCTAGAGCCTTCTTCGATGTAGTCTCGTAAGACCGCCTCGGCATCATCTGCAAGGTCGGTTTCCTCAATATCCCTTGCCATTTGGAGTCTTTTTCTCCAACGTTCTTGCTGTTTTTCGATTTCGCTTAATTTTCGTTCGATTTCTCTTTCAGCGAGGATGAGACCTGCAAGTTGTTCTTTAGCGGCAGCTTTAGAAATCCCTACAAATGAAGGGGTATTTTGTTCGTCTTCATCTCCTCCAATTTCCTCGAAAGGGGACTGGGGATCGTTGTCCTTAGAAGGTTCGTTAGAACTGAAGTCTTGGGTTACCCACGATTTACTGTCCTCTAATATGGAGAGTAAGGCTTCTGCAACGCCGTCATTGGCACTTTGATTGCTGAGCTTTGCCCCCGCTTTTTGAGCCGACTCGAGCCATTCCTTTTTCAGAAAAGCATCAAAAGATCCACCAAAACGGAGGACATCTGCAATCTGAGCGGCAGCGCCAAAAGACACAAGAAATTCGACCTGTTGTCCACTATCATCCCCTTTTCCGACGAAAATGGTGGGCTTATCTAGTGCGATAATTTCTGAGATATAGGGTTCGTGAGAAGCGCATACCACGATATCAGATGCACTCACGAAGCGCTCAAGGTCATTGACCTTTCCAAACATAAGCGCGGGAACGCCGTACTTGGCGGCCGCTTCGCGTAATGTGGTTGCAGTAGAGCCGTCATCGTCGTGGTGGAATAAATACCTGCATTCTTTATCGACCAAGGTGGATTGGAAAACGAGTTTATCAAGAGAGGCATTATCAAAGCCGTTGGCTCTAACCATGACCACAATTTCGTCGTCTTTGAATTTAAATTTTGCTCTTTCTTTTTCTCTATCGATTTTGTTCTCGAAAGAGGATTGGATGGGTGGACCAGCTATGACGATTCGATCTTGAGGCACACCGTATTGTGTCACACGTTGCTTAAAGTCAGAATGTGGAACAATAAAAGCTTGAACGGAGCTTTTATGCCACGTTTCTGAAAAATGATAATCGGTACACACTCCAACTTGGAGTGCATCGCTTCCCGCTACCGATTTCAATAGACTCAATGCCCTAACGTATCTCGAATTGGTCACCACGATGAGATCGGGTTTTCCATTACGAACCGCACCGACAAAGTCTTCATCAGATCTGCCTTTAAATGCTACACGAAGGCCACGTATCAGACGTTCTGCACTTCCTGAAATCGCGTCTTTAGCGGCGTGACTTAGCACTTCTGTAATGGTGACAATTTCTGTGTGAACATCATGTTGGGAGAGTTTTTCTGCAACGGAAGAAAACGCGGTTGCTCGGGAAGAGTGATCGACTAAAATCCATACCACCGATTTTGTCATTAGTTGGCCTCACTATACTCAAAGAAATTATCTAGAAATTCGCCGATTTGACTCACATCCATAGACTTACAAAAATAACCATTAATATCATTTTCTATACAGAGTTTCTGAAGCTGGTCTGCACCGAGGTCTGAAAAAAGAACGATGACGAGATCCTCATATTCTTCGGAGGCTCTAAGCGTTTCAAGTAAATCAGTGACATTGAGTCGCCCCATTTCGATATCTAAAAGAAGAATATCTGGTCTTTCAAAATCTACTTTTGAAAGCACGCCGTTAGCTGACGTTAATGTGACGACATCATACCCACCGTTGAGGAGATGTTTCTCTGCTTTCATTACATCGATGAGATTCTCATCTAGAAGCATGACTTTGCGACTGTTTTCCACCAACATCATTCTCCAATAAAGGTGCTATACCATAATCTATATTTTTTTTCGGTCAATGACTATCATTTCTAAACACCAAAGAACTATAGCGCATTTCTTCCTTGCATGCTTGGGAAAAAGCTGCGAAATCCTCCCTTCACGTAGGGACACTTTATTATGAATACTTATTTTCGTTTTCTCATCGTTTTTTCTTCATTGCTTTTTCCTCTCTCCTCCTATGCTCAAGAGCCTAAGGTCGAGGAAGAGACACCACTGGTCAAAAAAGTAGTGATACCCAAAGTTACTCTACCAAAGCATAAAACGATAAAAATAGTTTATCCTCTAAGAGGGTGTTTGGATGGAACAGGTACCGATTCGATCAGCCTTATTTCGCCGCTTTTTTCGCATTTTTCTGACAATCGCGGAAGCGTCTCCATTACTTCCAGCGGTTTTTCCGCCTTTTCAAAAGCTTCAGAAGTTTTTATTCAAAAAGACCAAGTGATAAGTGGAAAAAACTTGGAGAAAGCAATTGCTACAGAATTGACCTGGGAAAAAGTAGAAGAAGTCCCCGTTTTTATTAGTCCTCGTGAAATATTATTTCAGTTTCCCTTTCGTGGGCATTTTAACTGGTCTTCAATTATTGCGAAAAAAGTAGGTAAAGGAAAAAAATTCGCCAGCACCAAACAAATTACGGGAGTGGTTTTTCAAACCACCTATCAAGGAAAGCAGTTTCTAAAGCTCGTCTTAGATCAGAAAGCTGACAAAATTAGGGTTCGATCTTTTGCCGCGATTACTCACGTAAATGCCCCTGATGATGCCGTGGATTTTTACACCGTGGGACGGAGGATGGGACGGGGTTCCAGAGTAAAGCCAGAAGTTGAAAAGAGGCTTGCCGAAGGCGATCCAGGATCGAATATTCTTTTGCACTTTGGGCAGTTTTCCGACGTGGATGATGAAAAACTTACTGGCCTTTGTGCGAATTTAATGGGGCATCTTAACCCGATGGCTGGCGTTCCTTCTTTTCAAGAATTGGCATTAGGAAAAGAAAAACTGAAAACCCTAGATAAAAAACAAGGTCTACGTTTGATTGCCGCAAATCTTGTAGATCCTAAAACCCAAAAACCGGTGTTTCGTCGCTTTTCCGTTTCAGAAGTAAACGGGCTTACGATTGCCGTTTACGGTCTTATCAGCAAAGATCAACTTGAAAGAGTCTCTGCCAGCAGCAGAGGAGAGTGGGAAATCCAAGATACCCGATTAGCACTTATAAATGCTGCAAAAGAACTTGAATCGCAACTTCAACGCAAACCGGATTTATCCGTGGTTCTCTTGTCTACGAGAAACAGTAAGGATCTGTCTGAAGTAAATATTTCTGGGATGGATATCGTCATTTATCCCACAGGACGTAGCGAAATGGGAGTCAAAGAAACCTCGTTAAAAATCGACCCGAGGGCGTTTCGCGTACGTTATCCTTTTGTCGCACAAGGGACTGGAGTCGGCGTTAATGAAATCGTGGCCACCTTTGCGGGAAATTCTTTAACAAGTGTCACACACAAAGCGATTCCTATTGATGAGTCGTTTCCTATTGATGTGAATGTGGTCGAGGCGTTTCGAAAGTTGGATTCAATAAGCAAGGAGAAAAGTGCTCGGGTTATCATTCCTGACATCGAGGGACTTACACGGTCGCAGCCTAATTTGAGGCCTCTCGTCTGGGGACCCGAAATTCGAATGAATGGACACGTTTAGAATCGAGACAAGTCTGATCCTGCGCAATTTACTGATGCGCTTTGGATGCGCCTGATTACCAATATTATGAAGAACGAGGTCAACGCCGACCTCGCCATTAGTCGAAATATGTTGCGAAGATCGAATATGGTTGGACCCATTAATGCGTGGATGACTGACACCTGGCTAGATAACAGTGACCGTATAGGCGTGGTGACGCTCAGCGGGGCTGAGGTCATGAAGCTTTGGAAAATCGTTCAAAGCGAAAAGGAAAGTGGGCGCTTTTATACCGCAGGTTTTGAACCCCAAAAAGCACGAATCAATGGACGTAAGATCGAAAATAATAATCCCTATAAAGTCGTCGTTACCGACTATATCGTGGCGTTTAGTAAATTTGAAAACCTTTTTCGGCGTAAAAATATTAAGTGGAAATTTGTTAAAAACGAAAAAGAAACCTTCGTTGCAAACAACGAGGGAAACGCGATTGATACTAAAGCCTTAGCCTATTCTCGTTTTGATAAATGGTCTGACGAAGAAGGTAATTTTTCCGCGAAAAAGCTAAGTGATTTTACTAATTTGATCAGTGAAGACGGAACTCAACTTCAAACCGAATACCGTCTTCGTATCAAAGATTTGGGTCTAAATGGTGCCCTCTATAATAACAGCGATAATATTTCCAGTTTTGCCGACACGAGAGAAACGCGATTATCTGGCCCCGATAATTATACCTTAGGAGGAAAGTTGAATGTGGATTTCCTGATCGATGGAAAGCTTGTGGGTTGGGAAAGTGGATTAAACGCAGAATTAGCTCGTATCGTTTTGGATATTCCCGGACAGGATATTCCGCCACAAGAGCGTGCTGATGATATTCTCGTTTTCACCGAGACCCGTATTAACGCAGTAAAAGTCAATGTCGCTGAAGCAGGTATGCCGCTCATTCCTTTCATTCGTCTTGAATTCGATTCAGAATTTACCGCAACCTCAAATCCCTCAGAAGGAAAGGATGCCACTTTTCCCCATCAAAAATTATTCAATATTCTAACCGGAGCGGTGCTCTATCCTGGTGCAGTTTTAAAAGAAATACGGGTTGCCCCCATTGCACAATTGGATTTTTCTGGGGAAGAACTTCGAACCGATTTTGGCATGCGAATGGGATATAAGCTAAATTGGAATATCTTCGGTCCGGTAAAATTCGAAAGTATTTCTTCCATGTCCTACCTTATTCCAGATTCCGATGACCGAAGCTCTGACCTTGCCCTTCGGATGATTTCGAAGAACCAACTCGTGGTTCCTGTGTGGCGCCACTTTTCCATTTTCGCCTTTGGGGATCTCTTCTACGCAATCGGGAAAACCAACGTGAACAACTCTCTTGGTGGATCTTCAATTGTCGGTGCTGGACTTAAATTCTCAGATGTGTGGCGATTTTAAATGGCACGCATCAGTATAGGCCTCGTTTCCGATACCCATGGTTGGGTGCATCCTTTTCTCGCCGAAGCCTTTGACGGTGTGGAGATGATTCTTCATGCAGGAGACATTGGAACGCCCGAGGTAATTACAGAGTTGGAGAAAATAGCTCCAGTAAAAGCTGTGAAAGGGAACATTGACGGCGGCGATTTGCGTTTTCTTCCCTTGGAGCATGTGGAGGTTATCGCTGGAAAACGAATCGGAATTCGGCACATCGCCGGGTCACCTAAAAGCCCAAATAAAGCGACAAGAGAATTCATCAAAAGAGAGCAACTCGATCTCATTTTGGTAGGTCATAGCCACATCCCTGTTGTTGGAAGAGTGCTCGGAATGCTTTGGGTAAATCCCGGCGCTGCAGGAAAGAGTGGGCATCATGACCTTCGTTTCGCTGCTCGTTTGCATATCGAAAACGGTAAATTCGAAATGGATCGCATCCATTTGGGGGAACGATGGGTTATTCCGGGAAAGGAAGAAGAATAACGAAAGAGGAACTAAAAGCGTGTTCCTTTTTTGTCAAATTGTATGACGACGAGGTCTTTTCCGCCAATTGCGATTTGGTCTTCAAACCCATTAGTGGTGGTTGCTAAGAGATATACGAACCCGTTTTTAGCGACGATTTTTTCGCCAATATTGTCGTCAATATTTCCAAGGATATGTACCCAAGGTTCGACGTCTCCAAGCACCATACCAAAACTTTGAATGAAGATATCTTTGGCGCCAATATGCATTTGTGCGTCTTTTCCATCTTTTCTAAAATGATTATTAGTGTGCCCGACAACATAGACACGCCCGTCATCTCCACTACAGACATCGCGGGATATATCCTCTCCTCTTCCTCCCCAATGACGTTTGAATCGGTAGTTGGGGAGGTTTCTTAGATAGGAGTCATATCCACCAAGTGTCCAACCTTCGAAATTGGTTGAGTTAAAACTCATCAATACACCACTTACAAAAGAATCTACATGTATTGGCGCTAGCGCCACCCCATATTCACCTTCACCATTTCCTACATATCGAGCTTCTACAAACGAGCCATCTTCTAAGTATTCGGCGGTGAGAAATTGGTCATCGAATACGATGTTGTTTGGGGATTTGATCGATTGCCGGTTCGAATTGCCCAGAAGGAAAAGATGGGTGTCCCCATTTTTAAGCATTCCTAAACTTAGATCATGATAAGCTTGTTTACCAATTTTCTGGAGTTGTCGGGTCCATATCAATCCACCGTCTTTATTGAACTTCTTTACAAAAGCATCCGATTCTTGGTCGGGAATAAAAATACCGCTTTCCAAACTTCCTTCAGTGCTTCCAGCGACATAGAAATCGCCGTTGGACGCGACCTCTACGGCATTAGCGAAATCAGGATCGCTTGAACCAAATTGTTTGGACCAAAGTTTCTTCCCTGTGGTATCGATTTTTATTACAAAAGCATCTGAAGCGCCGCGAATAATAGCCCCCTCAAAACTTCCCTCCGTGCTTCCTGTCATAAATGTGTTTCCGTCTTGATCGACGTGGATGTCACTCAAGGTATCCTTCGCTGATCCACCGAACTGTGTCTTCCATAATTCTACACCGTTCTTATCGTACTTTATTAAAAACACATCTGTGGAACCCAGGTTGATCCCTTGAAGCGCGTTATCCGTCGTGCCGGCGACATAGACATTGCCATCTTTATCGATGCCGATTCCCGCACCTGTTTCGTTACCTGGTGTTCCGATGACTTTCGTCGGGAAAGTCTGGATGATAATCAAGTTTACTGTTTGGGAAACTACCGTACCCGCTTCATCGATAATTTCAGCGCGAATAAAATGTTTTCCAATTTGAAGTTTAGCTTCGATTTCCCCACCCTCGCCAAGCTCTCCATCAAGATTACTTTCCCACTTTATTTTGGCGCTTATATCACCATCTTCTGCATCGATCGCGGTAGCATGAAGTTTGGCGGGAAGACTTGAACCGGATTGTGCATCGAGGGTCGGCGAAATAATGGTGAGTACCGGTTTGGTATTGGGTTTGCTCACGTTAATGACGACCTCAGCAATCTTAGAATCGAGGACTCCGTCCGAGGTTTGGAAAGTAAATTTCTCGGCTCCTAAAAATCCAGCATCGGGTCTATATTTTAGCTTAGGGATTTCCCCTGTGAGCTTTCCATGTTGAGGTTGCGTCACTAGACGAAAAGTAAGTTCGTCATCATCAGGGTCTTTACCTTGGAGTTCACAATTTATAGGGAGATCGATGAAGGTGTTAAGTGTGAGATCAAAAGCACAGGGAGCTTTGTTTTCTTTCACATCTGGACCAAAATCAGTTCGAACATCATGATGATCTTCCATTCGAATAGTGTCTTTAGGGCCAGAATCATTCGAACAGGCCGAAAAAAGAAAGATAAATAAAAAGAGATGTTTCATAAAAACTCGGTTTAAGATTTATTGCACTTTAGCTTCTCATTTAATTCGGATCAACGTGCGATTAATTGTGGTTGATTCTTGTATTGGAAGCTTTCGTTGATTACAATCACGCAAATTTTTCTTCGAGATCTCATGGCTGATTTTCTTACAACCCTCCTTGACCGTCCCCTCGTTTTTGATGGTGCTATTGGTACCCAACTTTACGAAAGAGGGATTTTTATAAACAAGTGTTTTGACGCAGCAAACCTTTCCAATCCCGAGCTCGTGAGCGCAGTTCATCGTGCATACGCAGACGCAGGTGCCGATTCCCTCACAACCAATACTTTTTCGGCAAACGTCATCCGTCTAAAAAAGCATGGTCTAGAAGAGAAAGTTAAAGAAATTAATAAACGTGGCGTCGAAATTGCCAAAGCTGTAGCGGGTCCGGATCAATTCGTAGGTGGCTCCATCGGCCCCACCGGTTGGAAGCCAGCGATGTTATCTGACAAAGAGTTGGAGGAAATCCGGCAGGCTTACAGAGAGCAAGTATCCTACCTCGCCGAGGCCGGCGCAGATTACATTGTGTTGGAGACCTTTCGTCAAATCAGCGAAATCCGATTGGCGCTAGAGTCTGCGAAAGAGGTTTGCGACATTCCCGTGATCGCTCAGTTAGCTTTTGATTCCCATTCAAAAACCGCAGACGGTGCCGATCCAGGACGTGCTGCCGTGTTATTGAGAGAATGGGGAGCCGATGTGCTTGGGACGAATTGCCTCGAAGGACCCAACGTCATTTTTGACGTGGTAGAGGCGATGATGCAGAGCGGGATGCCGATTATTGCACAACCTAATGCGGGTTATCCTCGGAAAATTGATAATCGTCTCATTTATATGGCGACTCCAGAATACTTCGGTGTTTTCGCACGACGTTATTTTAAATTAGGCGTTCGTATTGTTGGCGGATGTTGTGGTACTGGACCAGAACATATCAAGAGTATCGTGGGCGCGGCGAGAATGATGGGGGCTTCTAACACCATCGAAAAACCGAAAAGTGCGATCAGAATTCACCAACGTTCTGAGGTGTCGGAGATTGTGGAAGTACCCGTCGAAGAACGTACGAAATTATCACACAAGATCATGCGAATTTATCAGGACCGGGTTTTGGGTCTTGGTGATGAAGAATCTAAAAAGATATGTGCAGAAAATTTCGTGGTGAGCGTAGAGGTAAATCCACCTGTCGGGCTCGCGTTAAAAAAACGTATTCGAGCTGCAAAAAAGCTAAAGAAAAGCGGGGTTGATGTTCTCAATATCGCAGACGGTCCAAGGGCCTCTGCACGAATGTCGAATTGGGCTCTTGCTTTAGAGTTTAAGAATAAATTAAAGACCGAAACGATTCTTCATGTTTGTGGGCGTGACCGCAACTTGTTGGGAATTCAAATGGATCTTCTGGCCTATCACGCAGTGGGTCTCCATAATCTAGTGGTCATTACTGGGGATCCACCGAAGGTGGGCGACTACCCTAATGCAACTGCAGTGTTCGATTTAGATAGCATTGGGATTCTTCGTTTAATACAGAATTTTAATCGAGGAATTGATCCTGCCGGTCGCCATTTTGAATCTGCTACACAATTCTTTTGTGCATGTGGTGCAGAACCAGCCGCTATCGATTATGACCGAGAGAT
>JAUTBZ010159222.1:0-11076 GCA_032361785.1 Lepetodrilus galriftensis | reverse complement strand
TTAATCGTCGCAAATGGGTGAAAGATTCCCGCAGCGACGTCAAATTCGATATTCACTCACCCTGATTTCAAAACTAATTAAATAAATTGCTATGCTTACCTCAATATTTCCATCAAGTTCCTGTTATTCTAGTCCATAGAGATCTAATTTCTACAAAGTTTTCCTGCTGTGACATGAAACAACATCTCACTCACTATCAGACCAGGTACAAAGATTACGAAATTTTCATTTGTACGATTTCATGCTCAACACAATAATTGACTGGTCAGACTTACCAGCCGTTCTCGCCTCTTACCTCCGCCAGGAATGCAGTTCTGACGGCAGCTTCCTGGCAGCCCTGGTGCAGTCTCTCTTCAAGGAGCTGCAGGCGGAGATGTCCAACATCGAGAACTTCCAGCGGCTACACGGCGAGTTCCGCACGATGAGCTCCGACTGTCAGCCGTGGCTGGAGGAGAAGCCATGCACCGCCGAGCTGCAGGGAGTCCGCAAAACTCTCCGCGGTCTCAAGTCCAAGCTGCGGCACCGAGTGGCGGACTGTCAGGACTTGGAGGAGGTCAGTGGCTTTGGCATAGTTTTCTAAGACAATGTCACTTCATTCCAAGTTTTTGTTACTCAAACTTAAAAGCTGGGTACTCCGGACAAAATAACAACAAGAGTTATCTCCTTTGGAATGGTGACGGGCTCACTATTAACCCTTGCAATACTGGTGGCAGCCAGAGATCTCTTACAAAACCGTGTGTGCTGAATTCAGTTGGCAGTGGGGTTAATATTACTTGAAAGAGGCATTATTTTCCTCAGTTTTTGTCGCAGCGTATGGATGAAATATTCCCGCTATGATGTAAATCACCAACTCGAGAATATTGATAGATTGTGATGGGTATTGTTTTCAGAATGAATGCGATTCAGGTGAATTGGAAGAAATCAAACAAGATATCAACGCCATCCGGAAAGAAATTCATCAGTCACTGGGCATAGAGGACAAACTTGTCGTACGTACATTATTGATCAACATTACCAGTCTGTCATTGATTAAGTTTGGTAATTCATGCAGCGTTGGTTGGAAGCAATTCGTTCTTCTGAATCTTTTCGTAAAGAAATCAATGTGATGGTAAACTTAGATTCTGTTGGGGTTTTGTCTTTCTCAGAACGACCTTGCGAAGACGGCCGACGCCCATTTCCCTGAGTTGATGAAGCTGCATCCAGAGATGGGGATTGACATCCACCTGGTAAGACCATGTGTATAGTTACTGTCTCAAGACCATGTGTATAGTTACTGACTCAAGACCATGTATAGTTACTGACTCAAGACCATGTATAGTTACTGACTCAAGACCATGTGTATAGTTACTGTCTCAATGACTCAAGACCATTTGTATAGTTACTGACTCGAGAACATGTGTATAGTAAGTGACTTGTGTGTGTAGTTAGTTACTCAAGACTATGTGTATAGTTAGTGAATCAAGACCATGTGTATAGTGTAGTGACTCAAGAACATGTGAATAGTTTAGGAACTCAAGACCATGTGTATGATTTTACATGCTTGTTTTATTGTCTTACATGTCTAATTAGCTATGAATTATTTATAATGTTCTTCTAAATAATATTTGAATGTTGCAGGAATTCAATGGCCTTGTCAAGCCCAGCCATGAAGTAGAACACTTTGACCTGTCCCCGATGGAAGGCGCCAGTCACGGACTCTTCAAGTCGGTCTTCTCCGGCTCACCGATGTTCATCAGGGTACGAACATCTGCTCCTCTACAGCATTGGGAATTCAGTAAATAATAAGTGGTGGTCAAATCTGTAATTTGCAGGTCGTCCCTGATACCTTTAACATTGCAGATTTTCAAATGATCCCAGGACCACCTACAGTGCTCCCTCGATATAACGCAGAAGTTGGGGTCCATGACATGCCACCCACGTTATATCAACGAATATAATTGCATCGATAGGGTGTTATATCGAAGGAGCACTGTATTTCGAACACTGCTCTATGTCCTTGTTCAGTAATATCACTAATAATATTTGTACATTTACAGTAGTTGAGATTGCTATTATTCTGAAGATTTAATGATATTTGTTTCGTATGATTACATGACATGTTTGTGAATTTGACTGATCCGAGTGGATATGTTATAGGAGCACTTATTGAAAGACGGTGACCGACTTAACAAGGACGAGTTCATAAAGCACGTCATGGCGTATGCGGGAGAGAAGCTTGATACACTCCAACCCATCCAGTCTGTGTTCTTTGACAAGGTGAGACGCATGAATATTGGTATGTCTCACTCTCCTTTTGATTGTTGAAAATATGCTACCATAATTATTTGACTGATTTTTTGATGGATTTTTTTTTGTCCGATTAAAACAGTGTCTTCACCTCTCTGATCCAGTTGTGTTGTTATTTGACAAATATTTTATCTTTTTCTGCAGAATGCCCGTCACGCGTACGTCTGTACTCCAAAGAATGGTGACCTACTCTGCAACATAATTCAAAGAGGAACCAAACCTGACCAAAAGGTAAACTATATGAAATGAGATGAAAATAAGGATAAACCAAAGTAAAAATATTGTAGTTAAATTAAAACTGAAAATTAATTTAGTGGATTGTTATGTATTTATCTTACGACATAGTTAGTCAATTTTGTTGTCAGTGTAAACAAATATTTCTTGTCCATTTCTTATAGACGATCCAAATGATCATCCGCTGTATTGTGAAATCCCTCCAATCTCTTCATTCACGGAATATTGTCCATGGGGAGGTAACTCCACAGAATATACTCATCCTAGACGAAAACCGATCGGCTGTGTTATTGGAGCCCGACTTCTCACAAACGATGGTATGTAGTGTGAACGGTAGTCTATTGTATAGTAGCATGTAATGTAATCCCAATTTGTAATGCAATATTTATCTCGCTCATATGCTTGGCTGAAAGATTTATCAACAAATGCACACCCACAAAGTAAAGAATAGTGTGGTTTTCTCATCTGATCCACAAGTACAAACTTCTTTTACTTCCTGAACTAATCCTGTTGTTTGCATGTGTGTTGCAGAAAGAGAGGAGTCGAAAGAAATACTCGACATCGTCCGGGATGGTGTTCCAGGCACCAGAACTTAAGAACGCCATGCTAAAGGACGTATTTCCTGCAACAGACATGTATAACCTGGGCCTCCTTGTTTTATGGGTACGCAAATACGAAACATATTACAGTGTTTGAATTAATAGGGGTCCGGGGGTCATTTAAAAATCTGCAATGTTAACGGTATCTGTGTGATAATCACCTTTAACATTGGGCCTGTGGAGAATGACCCCCTCATTATTTTCATTATTTCGAACACTGTATGATATCACCGTTGACAATTGTTTGACATTATTGGCTAACATTTCTTGTCATTATTGGCCGACATTTGTTTGTCATTGTTTGCTGACATTTCTTTGACATTGGCATTACTGTTTCATGTTTCAGCTTCACTATCCTGAGGTCCACTTTGGTCTGAAGGCTGATGCCCCAGATTTCACTACTGTACCGCTTGTAAGTCATGTTGCCATTTTATGCAGTTTTTTACAATGTATTTATTAAAATTGTCTCTTATTATTGTTTAACGTAAAGCAGTATTAATTCATTCATTTAAAGAATATGGCTATGGTTTTGTAAAAAAATATTTGATTTATTTCAATGGCAGGATAAGTCCGTCCAAGTCGTCCTGTCCTCCTTGCTCAACTGTCTTCCACATCTCCGCGTCAATGCCAAAATGCTGATGACGTCCGAGTACCTCAGTCAGACCATCACCGAGTCGGTACCGGATACCATCGCAGAATCTGTACCAGATACCAAGCCAATGCCAGAACCCGCTCCGCTACCAGTACATGTACCAGCAGAAGCATCGGTACCATTACTGCCAGAACCGGAATCAGAACCAGAGGCAGAACCAGAACCAGAAGTGGAAACAATGGCCGCACACCCACATTCCAATGACTAGTATGTAGTACTTTGTGCAACTCTATATGACTAGTAAGGCTACTATGTAGTACGTTGTGCAACTCTTTGAATACTGCATGAGGGGCAGGATGTAGCGCAGTGGTATAACGTTGGACTTCAGAGCCAAAGGATCCAGGTTCAAATCCCGTCCCGCGTGGCCCGGCATCAATGTTCGCAAAAGTTACCTTTCTCAAGCGATATTGATAGGATACACTGACTGTAGAGTGGCAATGCAGTTATCGTCCTTGGTCTTGTCAGTACCAGCCGGTGCTCGCAGGTTTACTGCGACATTCAGATGTTGCGGGTTTCCTCCTGCCCTAAACTGACAAGTAATGATATTAGTGAAAGATTTTAGAAAGCAACTTTAAACCCCAATTCAAAAAAAATAAGAATACTGCACGATTTTTACAGCGATGTCAGCTATATACCGGCATTTTTCATTGGGTTACTGTTGTCATTGATTTGACTACTACATATACATTTTTGTTACAAATTAAAGATTAATTTAATGATTTTCATCTCTTACGATTACAGTGACGTGATGGCCAATATTGGAGCTTTTGATCCCAGCTGCCTGAAGGAACTGGGTCCAGACCAGAACCAGTCTAATGAGGAAGCAGCTGGAGACGACCGGAGTGAACCGGTTCCGATCAGCCAATTCACCGAACTCAATCCTACTGAATCTCATGCCACTGCTGCTGATAGTAAGGACATGTCTGAGAGTAACGGCGCCACTGTTGTGAATGATAGCCCCGTTGAAGTGCCAGTTGCCACCCAGCCAGAATCTGAATTCAAGTCCAATAATGAAGCCACTCCTGGGCTGAAGGAACTCATGTCCACGAGATCTGCATCTTCGCATCCGGAGAAATTTAACTTAGTTGATGGTGAGTGGTTTGTATGTCCTATGTGACAAATTATTTTATGTCATTTATTTTTTTAATTCTTACTGCAAGCCTCTTTAACCTCTCCCTGCTGGATTAGCCACAGACACTTCTCTTTAAGGCATCTGCAGTTGCCTCCAGCAGGGAGAGTGTTAAGGGCATACAAGCACAACTTATCAGTCTATTTAACCTTCTTCCTGCTGAATAAAATCAGTGTTCTATTTTTGGATGTGATCAGGCAACTTAAGTCTCCTTCAGCAGGGAGAAGGTTATAATGTTCATTCAACCAAATTAATAAATGTAAAATGTGTTATTCAACCAGCTAAGTAAACATTGGCTAAGATGATAAATTTAATGAAACATTGTTCCTTTAGGTATGGATTGATCTCATGAGGAGTCTAAAAGGTTTGCCTTTCTTCAATGTGTGCACTGTAGACTAGCAGTATGTGCTGTGCCTGTTCTCATTGTTTCTTGCCTTCTTTCATCCTCCCTTCCTTCATTTCCCATTCATCAATTTAAATTCATCATGTATGGGTGAATGATTCCCATTGCGATGTAAAACAATAATTCAATCATCAAAAAAATCATAAAAATACTGATTTGTGCTATCAAATATGATCTCCCCGCCATCTCCTCATTTACATCTGTACCAATGGCTTGAAAGCCTTGCATTGGCCCTATCCATTCCATGTTGTGACGTAGTCCATCTTTCCATTGCTTGTGTGTACCTAATCGCTCTTTAACACTGCTTGTAATGCTGTCGTTGCTTGCACAGCTTCAGAGGTCTAATATCCAGGGGCTTCTTCCTTCTAGCTGTTCTCTCTGTACTTTCTGTCCGACGCATGCGCAGTTACAATGTGTGGTGTTGATTCTTGGTACTTGCGCATGTGTCAGACAGAGAGAATAGCTAGAAAGGAGCAGCCCGCCAGATAACGGTTCTGAAGTACGTAGTCTCTGGTTGTGGTTCTATGATTGTCTACACTGTGGTGATTGTAGTTGCTTGTCCGTACTTTTCATTAGCCACCTTCATGTTGGGACTTGGGGCATTAATGCATACACTGCACTACGTAGCTTAATCGAACCAAACTTGTCGTCATTTCTTAGTCGGTGTCCAACTCACTCGTTTACTGCAACATTAAGTCCTACGGGTGTTGCATGCTTCCGCCTGCCATAAATTGAGAAAATGCATGTGAGCAAAGTAATCTTGAAAAGTGGGTTTTGGCCTCAACTGTGAAATGACATTAAATATCAGCGATAGAAACTAACTTTAACCCTCTGCCTGCTGGATTAGGCAAAAGCACCGCTCATTAGGGCATGGACGGTTGCCTTCAGCAGGGACAGGGTTAAAACTTACTCGCCCAAATAGTGATATAAATAACAAATGTTATGAATTTCTACTCGTCCCTAGATATTGTTAGAATTGGGAGAAGTGGCCTGGGCGAGCGGGCTAGTATTAATTGTAAACTCTGAATATTCTATTAATTTTTTTAATTCGCATTAATGGATGTTTCTGACCACACCATTTCATGTCTGTCTCCATGTGTATGTGTGCTCCATGTGTATGTGTGCTCCATGTGTATGTATGCTCCATGTGTATGTGTGTTTCACGTGTAGATTTGTTTTGTGTTTCAGTACTGAAAGGTATTACACATCAGAATTCCTTCCTGAGAGAGGACTCCAGTCACAGCACCTCTCTGTCTGAGCTACTTAATGCATCCGAGTCGAAGAACGAGTGATCCTATCTCAGTGTACGCCTGCATATGTCGGTGTACGCACACTGGCAATGTACCATAGTGTACGCCCATGCAACTCCAGTCTAGCACTTCAGTTGCTCCAGTGTAATAGTTCAATTGCTTCTATGGCATCACTGGTTTTCAAAAGTAACATTCCTAAAGATTTACGTTCACAGATCCGGTGCTTTCAGAAATGGTGCACTTTCATAATGAAAGTAAAAGCTGTGTGTAAGACCTGTCTGTTTTACCAGTGATTCTAGTCAAAGCAAAAAACATTACCGTAAGCCATTATACCATAAATACCCTAATAATTCTAAACAGTAGAAAATAATTGAATTTGTAGCTTTTTAGAATTATTAGAAAAATATGAAAAATTAAAATGATTGGTTTTAGTGACAACCAAAAAATCTAAGTACAAAATATGGTTGTAAATTAAATGGCCAAAATAAATATTATAAATTATTGACCAATTTAAATGCACGTGTTCACATTTTTAGGGTCTAAATTTTTTTTAATTTTTGCCAATTAATTTAGGTGTTCAAACTATTGAGGGTTCGAAATATTAGGGTAAATACAGTGATTTCATCAATTGTCATGTTGACAGCGTAGTGTTATTCCATGTATATTGAAATTGTTTCCTATTTTATTTTATCTTAATTAGTCATAGTTAAAACAACCTGTCATACATAGTGTATCTGCATTTTTAGTTAATGTTAATAAAAAAAATGCAGATACACTATGCATGACGATATACATCCATCGATCATGGCTGTAAGGGATGGGACGATTAACATTTTTGTATTTCGATTCGATTTTCGATATTTGGGCCACGGTTCAATTATTCACAATACTTTCCACAAGCACAGCAACTGTCTCTCGGATACAATAAACTATTATTAGATGAACTTTTATTTTCAAACACTTTAAACAAACAATTGTACAGTTTTAGAAAGACTGCTCGTTTCACCAGCTATCAACGGAAATCCTACGAGGAACAGACTTTTCAAACGGAGTTTATACCCTGGAAGAGCTAATGTCATATTTCTAAATGAATTTTTTTAAATTGCAATACTCAAACCGTGAACCACAGTTAATCGTCTCACCCTTAATAATGGCTTCAACTTTCATTCTCCATTCAATGCAATCATTTTGGCCTTTATGTACAATATCTTGTTTATTAGATATATGGTCAGCTTACTTATTCATAGGAATGTGATGAATTCGTAAAGATGGAACAGTATTGATATCGCTAGTCTCTCACCATTGAATTCTTTGATTGTAGTCTGAAAGCTTTTCGAAATGTAGACCTCCAAGCAGAACATGCATGCAGCAATAGATTCTCTGAAGATGTATCCATGATGACTAAAATATACAGATAGTTTGACCAAGCAAAGTGACTTGCAAGATTGAATGGCGGCTTTTATGATCTTGTATCCCCTGCAATGATGGTTCATTTTCCATGCAGGAATGGGCTGAAATCATAGTTTATACAAAGGACATTGAAATACTTGAAATGCCTCAAATCTATTTAATTTCTTTTTCTGACATACAGTGTACTTAATTTATATACATACTTCCTTAGGTATGTATTGTTATTTTTCAGTTAATAAGTAGATGCAAATTGGCAGCTGTTGAATATCACGATAATCTCTTATTAAAATGTATTTTACGTGATATCATTCCTTTGTAATTTCATATTTTTCCATTCAATTTATCGGTCAGTACATTATTGTTTGTTGGTATATTCTATGCTAAATATAAATGTGATTTTTTTTATTTTTAAGATGTATTGTTTGTACCGTAATGAGACTAGAAAGAATAAATTCATGGTAATAAACTTCCACCTTTCAGTGGATTCCCTTATCTTGTATGATGGCACATTTGATGTACATTGTATTGGTATAGTATTCGGGCCATCATCCTACAATAAGCACATCATCTTGAGATCATTGTGATATTTCTGTGAATTTGTTGATTTAAGTTCATTATCTTGAAATACAAATAAGAGAATGTATGCGTTTGTGAGTGTACAGATAAAACATAAACATCTACATTCAAAAGTTTAGTTTACAGTTGTTGTACGTCATCATATAGTTTAGTATATGGGACCAATACCAAAATGTTTTGTTTCATGTATATGTACTGTATTATGAAAATGTTGCTTTTATGTTAATTAGTTGTTTTGTCTATTAAAATGTATAGTTTTCCAAATTTGAAACTGTTATATGACTATATATATATGTATATATTGAAATGTATACTCAAAAACAATATTGTCAAAATAATTCATGTAAAAGAATATGGCATAACACTCCTCATCTATGGGTCATTTTTAGTTTACTGTCTTAGTGATATTAGGTGCCTGTTACACAGAACAAATTTAGCACTACGAGAGTGGTAACTCCTATATGTTAGCATGGAGATAAGGAGTTACGACTTTCGTAACCCTATGATTCTTCAGTGACACGGGGGGCCTGGTTTTCACTGAGTTATACGACGTATGGTAGTATAAACATTCAGTAGGAAGGTCGTTCTATGCTTTACTTTTTATAGTTCTGTTAATTTATTTAAGTTAATATATGTCTTAATCATAATAATGAAAGATATTTGCCGCAGATTGTATCAATTTTGAAGAATCATCATTCATATCTGTGTCATGTTTTTCAATTTGATGTATTACATTAGAAAGTTCACGAATATCAGTTTAACATTGTGTGACTTGAATTGTTTCTGAGGAAAATATTATTAACAAAACAGCGGGGAAATGCATCCTATAAGAAGAAATACACAAAAATACTTCAGACCTTTCTTTTGTATATTTTGTATATTATTTTAATTGACAAAAATAAATTAAACCTGCAAACTAAAACTTTGTTGTTCGAGATTTTGTTCTCTCGTTTTAAAAGATATATTATTCACATGTGTACTGGAATGTATTCGTAAATGTTTCCATATGAAGAAACTGGGCATGTGATAAACCGGACACTCGCATATAACGGACTGAATCTGAAGTCCCTGTCATGTATAATGCTATTAGCGGCATATGCGTATAACGGACTTCGCATATAACCGACAGAAATAGCCGGTCCCAATGAGTTTGTTATATGCGAGGTCTACTGTAGTTAATTTCTGGTTTCTTTATGGACAGTACTGTATACGTAATCTTTAGGTGAATAGTTAACAAGAAGAAATGTGATAACTATGCTGCAGTGAAAATGAATAATAATTTTCTACTAAATGTTTTCCCTGCTAAAGGCATCCTCGCAACTTATGGGTACCTTTAATTGCGTTCACACTTAGGTATGCAGCGAGTCCTGAGTAGGGCTGAAACGGGTACCCGGGTAGTAAATTGATACTAGAGTACTCGAGAGTTCCCCTTTGTAATGAACAATGGCGGACATATATATTATTTTATTTAAAAATTAGTTTGCTTTTCGAAAGCGTTACAGTATCTATACGTGCTAAATACAACAGGAAATCGCTTATTTGGCCGTCTCAGTTTTAAACAAAATCCGGGAGAGCATGAGACCGCCCTACTAGTTTGCTCATTTGCTTCGCAACCGAAGGCAATTGTGCTTCCCGACTTGCAGGCGAGTACTCGAGTACTCGTCGAGTAATTCAACATGAGTACTCGAGTACCAAATGCCCTACCCGTTTCAGCCCTACTGACAACTGACATCCAGAGAGACAACGTTGCATGTAGAAGTAGGGGTGGACCCGGTTTTGGATACCAAACATGTCTACAATATTTCCCAAATCGTAGGCATTCGCGAATACCGAACCAGGAACTGGGAATAAGTAACCAACTTCACGTTGCCCAAATCGTAAACAATACGTAAGAATACGTAAAGTGTACGTATCTTTTCGTAATGTGCTCGTAATAACACGTAAGAATCCGTAACGCCATCGTAAAACTACCCCCAATTAAATCGTAAAGAACACGTAAGCACTCGTAATAATCCGTAAACAACTCGTAAACTAACCGTAACAAATCGTACAAAAAAAAGTGTTACAAGTTATTTACGGATTCCTACGAGCAGTTTACGGATGCTTACGTGTTATTGCTAGCTGTTTACGATACTTACGGATTGTTTACGAGTTATTAACGGGGGAAAAAATCAATCAGTGGACAATCGTAAGAAGATGTTTGACATGTCAAAAATGTGCCTCTCCTTACACGGATGTCTGCGAGTTGTGACGAGTTATGTACGGATACCAGCGAGGTATTTACGGATGCTTGCGATTGACTACGAGTTGGCGATCCGTAAGGACTCGTAAGAAAGATCCGTGTATGTGAAGGGTGTATAAGTAAACACTAATTCTAAATTAAATGATTTCACCAGAAGATTACGTACCCCGTCCTGTTTTCTGGGGGCGATAATAGGTCCTGCCAGTTGCATAAAATGCCTATTTCTATCCTGTTTTCTGCCATAGTAAGTATACTGAAGTTGATGTGCATATTAAGAAATATATCCAGGAAAACG